>JBBBDQ010002032.1:0-216349 GCA_037127315.1 Ascarosepion bandense | reverse complement strand
AAAAACACGCAAAAAAATATCTTTAAACCAGATATCGAATTAATTACAAAAATCTATTTTTATAAATAAAAAAGGATACTCACCAATGATCAGTTATTAAAACGAACTTTTCTTTTTAAGATTTATATTTAAAAAAAGAAAAAAAAGTGACACTTTTAAAATTATAAAAACTGTACAAATTTTCAGAATAAACAAAATGATAAACTATTGAAGTGTATCGCATCTTAATCTTAAGTGAAGTGTTGGTTGAATAAAAATTTACTTTCATTTCATCCTAGAATGAAAGTAAAAAAGTTTCCAAGTATTTTTTTCGTGAATGATTTTCAGTTTAAGAAAAACATTTCCTTTTTAAAAAGAGAAAAATCTAATTTAAACGAATTTTTCGAGGCGGTAACGAAACAAAACATGAATTATTTAGTGTGAAGTTTGAAAAAAAAAAAAAAAAAGAAGAATTTATTGAAATAAAAAAATGTTTATATCAACAAAACAAATTGTAGAAAATACAAATTAATTATAGTCAGATTTTAATGAAATTTTCAGGACTTATTCACAAAAATGAATGGAATTATTTTTGAAATTATTCTTTTAAAAAGAAGTCTTTGTAAAAATATTTTTTTTTTTACATCTGTTACCCACCCCCGCCTCCACGTAAATTCATGAATTTTAAGAAATTAAATTTTGTTGGGTTACCGCTAAGGAAAATAAGTTTTTTTTTACCAAAATTTAGAAATTTAGAATGTGTTAGAATCGATTATATAATTAAAAAAAAATAATGAAAAAATACTTTTATCTTTCCTCTTTTATTTTGCTTACTGGAAATAGTAAATTTATCATTTATCTTTCTTTCTGTTATGGTGCTCTTCTGCGTGAAATGGACTCTTCCTCCTGCTATGAATCATAACCTGATTGACTTCCGGGGACACAGTTTAGTGACAGTCAAGCAAGACACAGCGTAATTATACCCTTTGGGTTTTTATTTTGCTGATTACTAACACTTTATGTTCTGTTATTCTAATACACTGTTTGGAACCTACATTCTTGTTTCCGGGTCCTAAAAGGCCATATAGGACACAAATCCTATATATCATCCAACAATTAACTAAAATGCTAAAAGTAAAATTGCACACCCACAAAAATGGATCAGAATGACTGAAAACATTTTGGAAAAACCCAGACCAAGGCAAATTTCACAAGTCAGTGTGAAAATTAAGTTTCTGATTGGATAGGAAATAGCAAATAGATCTATGACCCCCGGTAAATTTTTCTTAACACCTAAAAAAATGGGGATCCAGTCACATGACTAGATTCCACTACTTAACCACTTCTAAAAAATCTTTCAGTCAAAATGGGAGTAACACATAGATGACATGCAAAATGTGACTAAACAAAATTTAATTTGCTGACCCGGACATAAGGGCACATCTCGCATTTGTTTTTCCTCC
The DNA here is from genome assembly GCA_037127315.1 of Ascarosepion bandense. NCBI lineage: Eukaryota > Metazoa > Mollusca > Cephalopoda > Sepiida > Sepiidae > Ascarosepion > Ascarosepion bandense. The sequence continues at coordinate 214,907 of JBBBDQ010002032.1, read as the reverse complement.
CCTTCCAATTTTTCTTTCTTCCTCTTCAATCACATGCTGTCAAGAACACAAGTTACTTCAACTGACACTTAAAAACTAAAGTCCGATAAGTACAATCTCCTTTATTGCTTGACTTTCCTTTTCACTCTTTAGCCAACCATAAAAAAGGGAAAGGAATACAGACTTTATAAGTAACCTGATTAATCTTTTTACATACACGCATTCTGCTACTTACTACTATTTCTATTTGAACCTTTTCCCTCTTATCTGTTATTTCTCACTCACACTCTCTTCTTCACCTTAAATTGATTTCCACTTTTCCTTTCTACCTACTCAGTGGTGGACACAAAAAGAAAAAGAAACAAACATTACTCTAATACTCTGTTGATTTAAAGACAGCGAAACATAGACAATTTATGTTCAAACCACATTTGCTTAAGTCTAAAAGACATTTTTTTCTTTGTACATTTTCTTTTTAAAAATTTGTTATTCAGTTCTGTTAATAACATTCAACTTATTTTACAAGCAAAACAATTTTATTTTTCCAACCATTTATTCAACCTTCTGATATTTTAAATTTTGGGGAATTCGGTCGTGTTTGGCACAAGGCCAATTTGACAAACATAGCCGAGACCCCTACACCCACAACAACTTGGTGATGAAGATTTCACCACAACACTTTCAATTAAAACTAAAATAAAATTTTCAAGAAAACATTTTTATTTTTAAAAATGAATTTTAAAAGTTATTGAAAAGGAGCAGCAGTACCTATTAAGTTAATATGTGGTGAATACGAAATAAAAATAACTCTTCTACACTGCTTTTTAAATTTGTCAGCCTGTGCAAAAAATTTTTTTTGACCAATAGAAATAGGGATTGGCTCAGGAGTGAAGAAAAAACAAGCCAAAGCTTAGTGAGCCTATCGGAAAATTTCTTTGACCAATGAAAAGGAAGCGTCTTACAAACTGAGAGAAAGTAACAAGCCAAAGCTTAGTGAGCCTATCGGAAAATTTCTTTGACCAATGAAAAGGAAGCGTCTTACAAACTGAGAGAAAGTAACGAGCCAAAGCTTAGTGAGCCTATCGGAAAATTTCTTTGACCAATGAAAAGGAAGCGTCTTACAAACTGAGAGAAAGTAACGAGCCAAAGCTTAGTGAGCCTATCGGAAAATTTCTTTGACCAATGAAAATGAAGCGTCTTACAAACTGAGAGAAAGTAACGAGCCAATGTCAAATTGCTTTTGGTATAAATAGGCAGAGTAAGTTGAATCAATGAGAAGAGAGAGAGAGAGAATAAAGCAGAGTCCCACAGGTTTAATAATGCTGGTGTCAGACTACACATTAATACATTCAGCCCTTAATGAGAGCAGTGTAATTTCAAAGAACTCTATTCAACATAAGACAATATAAATATCAAAACATTTAATAACCACATTACAAGAACTTTCATATATCTACCAAACCAAATCTTTTTGAAAATAAATCATTATATATATGTATACATGCCTCATCTGGTTTGATATGTGTATCCGTATGTTTTACTAACCATGAAAACAGGAATCATACAAGGCCTATCGTAAAAAGTCTTTATTATTGAAGATAATTCCACTTGTCGTGTCATCAATATCCATGAAGGTAGTATTCACCCATTATCTGGACAAAAGGACACCACGGATCAGCATTAAAGGAAGAAAGTAAATAGTTTTTTTATTCTTCTCCCTGGGAATCACAATGCAAACTACAAGGCGATATAACTAATTGTGAATAGCACTATAGCTCAGGGGAGCAAAATCAAGCAAAGTTACCATTATCCTCAGTGTATATTCATATTGCTATTACCGACGCATACATTTATCTTCAACTATTGCAAAGAAACTGTCTGCCAGTCCTCAGCATGGCTGATGCAAGTATCTATGAGAGCAACACACTGCGTCTTATTGGCCTCATTTTTTCAACCTGCCTGAATTAGACAAATACATAGAAACTGTAACTGCATCTTATGCTATAAAAGTTGGGTCTCTGTGTCAGACCAGGATGTTTTTCTCATCACAATCCATTTTGAACATTTTAAATCTACCATTCATATATGCATTCAATAGTCACCTTATCTGGTCGGGTGATCCTGTTATTCATCTCAAGGTTCTCAACAAAATCCAAAAAAAGATTTGCAATGTAATCAATTTTGACTTGGCATCTTGATTTCACTCACTTTCTCAATTTTTCTCCTGGTGCCTCATCCACATAAATTTAAGCGTGCTACTTGATTGGCATCTAGGTTGCACCTGTTATCATTGAAATAGTTAAATTTAACTGCCACTTTTACCCCAATAGTTTATTTTCTCGCATTTCCCATCTGTGGAATTCCCTACTGTTTATTTGCTTCCCTGATAGCTACAATCTTCAAAAATTTAAATGTAACATCAATTGCCATCTCCTATTTTTTGAATCTTGTTCATCTTTTATCCTTTCTTCAATACCCCCTGTATCCAGATTTTTTTCTCTCTGTAAGCCCCTGCACACTAGTGGTGGTTCTGCCTTACTAGGAGTGAAATGATTTTAAAAATGCAAAATAAAAAACAAACAAGAAGCATTTGACTGGTGGAAGTTGCACCCAGAGATCAAACCTGGTGTCTTCTTAATTTAACTCTATACTTCTAACATATCCACCTACATATCAATATTTTATTTACTAATTTTGTTTTTATTAGCTTTTTTTTTTCAATAGGAATAGATAGGTTTATCTATTGCTTGATGCAAACCAGCCTTTTTTGTTTTTTAACTTTTTTATGATTGTGTTAAACCTTAGATATCATGAATTAGTGAAGGTACCTACATTCGCAATTAACTTAAAAAATGAGGAAACTAGGAATTAAAATAATTAAATTTACTTTAAATTTTAAAGGGATGGTTTGCAAAGGCTGTTGAGTTTTTAAATGTACTAATAAAACATTGGAGTGAAATGAAAGAATTGGAAAAAGCTGAAAAATTTTATATGAGGGTTCTTCAAAGAACAACCCTTGAAACATGTTAAACATCAACATGTCATCTATGAAATCCTATACTTAACAAAAATGAACATTTCTACACACAAAACAAACATTAAAATTATTTTAAATCTTTTGGCTTGAGGATTTTGCTTTCCAATTAGTAAACAGTCTTCACTTAATAACTGCAACAAGGCTTTGAAGAATTTGAAAATATTTTTGAAGCTTTATAAAATATTATAATTAAAAAAGAAAAAATGAAAACGATTTTTGTAACAATTACTCAGGGAAATTTTTTCTTCAAACTATAATGTCCTTCATATATATCATTTATAAAGCAATTAAAAGTTTATTTAATTAACTTTATTATTGTAGCCAAAGAAGAGTAACATCTAATTCCATTTCAATAGGTAACGTCCTTATCCAGAATTGGAAATTAAACATATAACCTGCCATGTGCAGAATAGATCTGGAAATAACAGAAGGGCCTGGGAAAAACAAATCAGTTTTACATCCCAGGCATCCATGTAGACTCATCTCAGTATTTGTTCTCTTTCTCCACACACACAAATTCTTTGTCTCTCGCGAGCCATGTTTAGACATTACATTAGCAACTAGTATTTGTGACGAGCTCACGTTCTTTTTCATACTTGGGAAAGAAGATGACACACACACACACACACACACACACACACACACACACACACACACACACAAACAAAAAAAAAAAAGGAAGATGAAGGACATGGCTATAGGAAATTTACCCATTTTTCTGAATTTCAGTGTGCACGCTAACCAAAATATGACCAGCATCCATTTCAAATGGATAGACAAGCTAGAAAACCTTTTCATTGTCCTAGACATCAACAACGACAGAAAAAAAAAGGGTAACACTTCTAAATTATGCTGGAGACGAAATATAACAAATATGAAATCAGAAAAAATCACTAACTGACCATTTCACTTCTCAAAAAAACACGTCGTATGAGATTTTCAAATTTCACAAATCCAGATAAAAATTAGATTCATACCATGCTAGGCTATGAACTCTGGTAGCCATGTGCGACTACCAAGACGTAGACCAGGAAATTTTGGTTCAGATTCTGCAAGTGTGTTCATTCTCTAGAGTCAGAAGAAGAGTGCTAAGAAATAACTCCACCTTCAAACAATTATTAGATGAAGCTAAAGCCATAGAACTTACTCAAGCACGTGCTGCAGACATGGAATAAAGAGATGTCCATGTACCTTCATCTTCGAGCCACAACTGCAACAATGTGAGCAACAAGCCGCAAACGATACACGCAGAAAGATACCAACAGCAGAAATAACAACTTCAGCAGTGACGGTAGTCCCAGACGCCCACAACGGAATAGCCACTACGCTACCAGAGACTCCGACCACAAAAGAGACTAAATAAAGATGGTGGACAGACCTATCACTAATGCAAATATTTGGCAATACACATGACATGTCCCGCCCAGGGGCAGGTGCGTAGAAACTGCCTTTAAAGAGGCACTTTGCCAGAGTTTGCAAGTTCAAACAGGTAAGGCGAATTTCTTATTCCCATCCTCATGAAACTATATCTCCTTCTACGTCAAGTGACGAGTAAGTGTTCACAGTGAAAATTCCTGCATCAACAAGGACACCCAAGTCACCATTTTTGCCAACGACTCTCCAGTGACCTTTGTCATAGATATTGGTGCCAGTGTCAACATACTCTCTGGGTGCTCATATGATGGTCTACAGCACAGACCAACGATACATGATACAGCAACGCAGATATTTGCACACTGATCGAAACTGGTGATATCCTTTTGTGGATTCATCACTACCAATCTTAAATTTAAAAAGAAAAATATTCATCGTTGATGACAAAGACGCCTTGCTCAGACACGAACTGCAAAACCTACTCAGTGCCCACTCTGCTGAGGCATTGGGTATAATGACATTCAGTTTCACGTTTCACTTGATGTTTCTATTCCCAACGAATTCCATTCGCTATTTGATGGGAAGATGGGAAAAAGTTTTGAATCTATATCAATATAAAAGGCAAGATGTTTGTGTGTCTGTCTGTATGTTCTTTATACTTATTTTTTCTGATTTCCGCCTGATATCTATATATATATATATATATATATATAAGGCAAAATGTTTGCGTGTGTGTCAGTCTGTATGTCCTTTATACAAATCCACAATTTTTATCCGATTCTCACCAAACTTCACACAAATATTCTTTAGGTTTCTGGTCAGATTATGGGCTATTTATTTTTTCCGATTCCCTTCCCCCTCGATATCAGATCAGGTCTGATGAAGATCAGGATTTCAGCCCTTTTATCATGGTTCTTGCTGCAGAATTTGCTCTAACTTGGTAAAATTATAGTTTTTAGTCTTAACTATTACTAAATCTTCTCAGACGACTCATTTTTCTCGATATCAGAAATTGATACCCCCGATATTTTATTGAATCTGATCAAAAACCAATATTCAGCCATCAATAGGGCTCATTTTCTCCAATTTTACTCCCGATGGGTACGATAAGTTTTCATAGACTTACTTAGGTTAGTTTATCTTTGGATGATTTATTTGATTCCGATATTGGAAATCAATACCTCGATATCCTATCCGGTCTGATCAAAATCAGGCTTTCAGCACTTTTATTCTGGGTTTTTCTTTGGGTTTGGCTCTAAGTAGGTATAATTGTAGTTCTTAGTCTCAGCCATGATACCATTTGCTCAGAGGACTTATTTAGCCTTCAAAATTCAGTTTGCAATAGAAAACTTATTTGACCTCGATACCAGAAATCAAAATTTGACTTACATCCATTCATTTTTCTTTCAATCTATGGTTTCGCTTTGACTGGAAACAACTATTGCTTTTTAGTCTTTCGTGCCAATGTCCAAAGCACCTTCGAGTCTCAGCTCCAGGACCATGGATTAGTTTTAAAGCTTTCATTACACCCAAGCAACGCTGAGTTATACTGCTAGTCCACCATAAACCTCCACATCAACCCTTCTTTCCCATCTGTGACCCAACATCGCTCCAGAATACCCTACTTCGTGAGGAAGGATTCTGAGGCAGAGTTAAAAGGTCTCAAAGAAATGGATGTAATCGAAGGCATTACTGGGTAAACCCCATGGTGAAAATTTCCCAAAAATAGGTGGTGTGCAAATTTGCATCAACATGAGGAAAACTAGAGAACCTCTCGAAAGAATTAAACATTCTATGCCGATGATTTGATTGCAGACCTAAATGGCTCAACAATATTCATCAAATTAGACATGTTGAATGCATATCACTAAATGAAACTATGATACATAACTAAATTCTCCACACACACTGGACTATTCAGATATAAACGCCTACTTTTTGGAATAAATGTGGCCTCTGAAATATTCCAAAATGCCATTGCAGACCTCCTGAGAGGCATTCTAGGAGTTAAAAACCTCTTAGATGATATCATCATCCACAGATTTGACCAAACCTCACATGATAACAGCTTGAGGTCCACACTTGAGCATCTAGGAAACACTAGGGCCAGACTGAACAGAGAGAACTGCTTTTTTTCAGTGCGAATGCTAATCTTCTTCAGTCACACCTTCAGTGAAAATAGGGTGTCACCAGACTCAGAAAATATCTTGGTAATAGTCAACTGTAAATCTCCTACCAACGTTGGGGAAGTTCGCTCATTCCTGGGTATGGCCCAGTATGTAGCGAGATTCATCCCACACTATGCCACTGTCAGTGAGCTACTATGACAACTCACGAGAAAAAATGTAGAATGGAGGTTGTCAGAGACAGAAGAAAGAGCAGTGAGTAAGCTGAAGGAAGCATTGACAGGAGCTGGAGTTATGGCCTACTTTGAACCAAACAAAGAGACCAATGTCCTCGTGGACGCAAGCCTTGTAGCATTAGGCGCAGTATTAACACAAAATTGAAAAGGACTGCGCTATGCCAGCTGTGTCCTCACAGATGTAGAGCAGCGATCTTCACAAACTAAAAGGGAAATGTTGGCCGTGATATAAGCTGCTGAACATTTTCATCTCTATATAGGTCGAGGTTCATCATTACCATTGACCATCGACTACTTCTTGGGATTGTGAAGAACCTCAAACCAATCACGTACAGAACTGAGTGATGGCGCCTGCACCTCATGTCATACCAGTATAGCTGTTGATTATCTCAGCCAACATCCCCATCACAAACCCAAGAGAGACAATGCAGCCGAGGCATGCAACTCAACACGCCATACCAAAGTCATCCACCCTAAAAGAGGTGAAGCAAGCGACAGAAGAGAAACCCTGCTGTAAAAAGCGATGGCTGCAATTTCAGATGGCCACTGAAATGACCAATGGCTATCCCGTGTTGCTCGATTCAAAAACAAACTGTCTACACATGATGGTCTCATCCTTCGAGGCCACCGTCTTGTGATACCCTCCATACTACAGAAGAGAACAGTTGACAGCCCAACATTCACACCAGGAAGTCATCAAGACAAAGCAACTTATAAGTAGGTACCTCCACTAAATCACTGAAAAAAAACAAAAAAAAACAGCATAGTATGAATAAAAAGGCCCCAAAACTTAATGAAAATGAACTTTTTCTGTCAATTTATATATATTATTATTAAGAGGAAACATCAAAAGATTTTTTTAAATTATTTTAAAAAAATGTTAATCCCTTCTAACATGTTCAAAATTTTATAAAAATCTTGTTTTGATTTTAGTTAGTGGGTAACTAAATCATTATGAGAGTTTTGATAGTCCTTAAGAGGTGTGCTCCTGAACTTTCCCCTGTCCTCTCTAAACTATTTAACTACTGCCTTTCTACTTCCCGCTTTCCTGCATGCTGGAAGTTCTTTTCAGTCGTTCCTGTATTTAAGAATTGTGGTGAACCCTCGGACCCATCCAACTATCACCCTATCAGTCTTCTACCGATATTCGGGAAAGTATTCGAGGCTATAATCAATGCTGAAATAGTTCATCATCTCACAACCCACAAACTGTTCTCCGACAGACAATATGGATTCCGCTTTGCCAGGTCCACGGCCGACCTGCTAACAACCATAACGGAGTACATGCTACAGGCCCTTGATGAGTCTGACGAGGCTCGCACAGTTGCTCTGGACATCTTCAAGGCTTTCGACAGGGTTTGGCACTCTGGCCTCCTATGCAAACTACGCGGTTATGGTATTACCAGTCGCCTGCTTGACCTAATCCAATCTTTCTTAAATAACCGCAAAATGAAGGTCGTTCTGAATGGGCGTGCCTCTTCGTCCTACAGCACGAATGCTGGTGTCCCACAGGGCTCTATCCTGGGCCCGACGCTCTTCCTTATTTTCATCAACGACCTCCCAGATGAGATCAAGTCCCAAGTAGGCATCTATGCAGATGACACTACAATATACTCCCGCACCAGTAAGAAACCTGTCGTGGCGGACAGACATAATCTCGCTGCTGACCTTGAACAGGATCTACACTCTGTGGTGAACTGGGGCAAGGAGTAGCTTGTCAACTTCAATTCATGTAAGACCAAGCTGTTGTCTGTCAACCATTACAGGCAACCTCTCCTGCCTCCCATAAGCATGGACCAAGTGATTCTCCCGGAGAGCAATACACTATGCCTCCTTGGACTTACCCTGTCCTCAGACCTCAAATGGAACCACTATATTGAATTCATAGCAAAATCTACTGCTAAGAAGGTTGGGTCACTATTTTGATCCAGGATGATTTTTCCACCTGAATCCATCCTGCATATATACAAGTCAACCATCCGTTCATGCATGGAGTACTGCTGCCATTTATGGTCAGGTGCCCCTGCCGTTCTCCTCAGTGTTCTCGACAGGCTCCAAAGGAGAGTCTGTAATGTGATAGGTATTGATCTGGCGGCTCGACTGCAGCCATTTCCCCATCATCGAAATGTGGCCTCCCTTTGTTCTATAAATACTTTCATGGCTTCTGCTCAGACGAACTTAAGTCACTGATTGACGTGTTTTGTCATTTCCTGACTTGCTTTGACGAGCGTCAGACTTTTTGTTTGCAAATAACCCATTTGGACTACTTTTATTTCACACAAAAGACCCCTCTTTGGTTTAGCTAAGTTTAATTTTATTTATCTTTTCGTTTTTCTTGCTTTGTTTTTTAATTTTATTTTCTAGCTTTTTGTATTTTAGTTTCGTATTTTTTTTGGCGGCCATATTTGTTTTTGTTTAGGTCGGCCGTCTTGAATTTATTTTTTGTTTCTCTTTTTTTTCAGTATCCGTTTGGCCTTAAGTGCCATATTTATTTTTGTTTAAAAACTTTTCTTTTAATAGTAACTTTCATTTGAATTTTTGACCAAAAAAAAAAAACCGTTTAATTTATTTTTTCCACTTTTCTTTTTAACCCCTCCCCATATTTCATTTACGGAGGTTGCCTTAGGCGACTTTTCGCTTTTTGTTTGACTTGCGTATTTATTTTCTTTGTGTAGTTTGTTTCATTGTTGTAAAGTTTATTCGTTGTACAAATTTAATTCGTTTATTCCTTTTTTGTAAACTTTATTTATCCCAGCAAAGTTTATTTTTTGCCCCTCCTCCTATTTTTAACGAGAGTAGCCTTTTTTAGGCAGCTCCTTTTTTTTGTTTGTTTTATTTCTTTTTATTGTAACTTGTAAAGTTTATTCATTGTTTGTTTTCGTTTATTTTGGTAAACCTCTCTAGAGGCTTATCTTTTTGCCGTTTTAAGGCATTTTCTTAGTGTAGTTTTGGCCTTTAAAGGCTAGTGTTTTGGCCGTTATTGGCTAAACTTATTCTTTATCTATTTTAAAATCCTTCGGGGTTTGTTGTTTTTATTTTAAAACCGTTTCCTTGTCTTTCTTTGTTGCTTGTTTAGTTTGTGTTTTTATTTATTTTTATTTATATATATATATTTTTTTTTTCCATTTTTTTACTCCCGCCTTTTCCCACCCCTCCATATAAGTTAGATTGGTGGAGAAAAAAAAAAAAAAAAAAAAAAAAAAAAAAAAAAAAAAAGTGTTGAGTGGAGTTGTGAAACTTAAAAATGGCCGACACTAGTCGGTCAATAAAGAAAAAATTGAACTTTGACCCCCCTTGGAAGGGCCCACCGGAAAAAACCGATGAGGCATTTCCCCCTCTTCCGGGAGAAGAGCATGGCAAAGAAAAAGACAAAGACAAAGAAATGAAAGCAACTATGGCCGAGAATGGCCAGAAAAACTTTGAAGAAAAAGACAAGACAACGAAAGATGCTGAGGCCGGGGAATCGCCCTGTGGCTGGAAGTCCCCTCCGAAATGCACGATCAATCTGGCGGAGTTCTTGGAGAGAGCTAAGAGCTACGCACACCTTGTCGTAGAAGGTGGGCTCTTGGAGGATCCCCAAGAATTAAAGAGGATTGGAAAAAAAATAGTGTCAGTCTTCGTGGTGGACAAGCGTACGCGCAAAATTTGTCGCAGCACGAAAGACATGGTGTTGAAAACACTACAGTCAAAGGGGTATAAGCCCTTAAGAATAGTTAAAGGTGCGGGCTTCTTCATGTGGGACATACTGCTACCCACGCCAGAAGATTGCATAAAATTGGCAACGGAAGACCTGATAATGAAAGATCTCATATTCAGATGTGAGTACGATGGCAAACGAAGGACCAAGGTAGCAGTGTATGAGGTTCCTCCTCAGGTCATCGGGGAGCATCTGGCTGCGTACTTTTCGCAGTTTGGCCAAATTTTAGATGCCTCCTGCGAAGACCTGACCGGGGGATGGTCTTTTGATATTATGATCAGCCGTGAAGACTTCGAGACTATCCCCAACTGTCTTGACGTAGGGGGCCTGAGCCTACCGGTAATAGTTACCGGTCGCAAACCGAAATGCTGGAGGTGCGGAGAGATTGGTCACCTCTCCTCCTCCTGCCCAGAGAAGAAGTCCTCTGGAAGCCAGGCCCCAGTCGACCAAAATCCCCCTCTGGCCGCTTCTGTTACATCCGTCTCGCCCGTAGTGGGCATGCCAATACCCAGGACCGGTGCGGCAGTTACCCCGGTTGGGAACAAAAAAGTTCCCTCACCCCCCGAAAAACCATCACCAGCTGCAAGTGTAGCCAAGGAGAAGGATAAGGGGGAGTGGCTGGTTGTTGGCAGGGCCAGGGGGAAGCGCCAAGCTGCGGAACCTCGGTCCCCGGAGACCCCAAAGACTAAAGGCACGTACAGCCCCACTCCCTCTACCAGCAAGAAGGGCGATGCCTCGGCCTGGTCTGCTCCTAAATTAGAAGACCTAAAAAAAGCCTACGATCCGGGATACGAAAAAACCTTAAAAATTAAGGAGCTGAAGAAACAGCTAGAAAAACGTTCTTTTCGGCCTTCAGAAGAGCGGTTAAAACAACTGGAAAAACGTCGCTCGTGCCCCTCGGCCTCTGCCCCGTCCTCCCCTCAAAAGAAAAAGACGGAGAGACCGAAGAAAGTGCATTCTTCTCAACCCACGCCCAGGAAACCTTCCCCTCGCAGTCGGGATCCCAGCCCTATTATCAATTATTTCAGAGTCTCTCCCTGCCTCTCTCCCTGTCCCTCTCCTCCAAAACTGATGCCGCCTCCATTAAAAAGGCAAAGGAGTGCTTCATCGGAGGAAAAAGAAACGCGCAAGAAGCCTGCAAAAGTGCCGTACAGGCAAGGGGAGGACATCTGCCGTATTTCCCCGGCCCAGGCCGAAAGAGCCAAGGATTTTGGAAAAAGAATAAAACAACTCAACGCGCTCTTGGCAATGAAGAAGTGCGGGGACAAGGATGTGGAAGTGCCACAAAACTTCCCTACTGCTCAGAGGATATTAACAGTTATCCGCACGGGGTCGGGGGCGCGGCAGGTGTGGGGCATGGTCGAGGAGGCGGCCAAAGTAATATCCCTGACTCCACCAATCATCACTACAAAATCAGAAAGACTAACAAACTTGGAGAAATTTTGTTCAGGACGGGTCCCTGTTTTAGTTCACCCCTCCCTCTATAGGGCGCTAAAACTAACCTTTCCCTGGGATGTTGGCGGCGTCTCCTCTGACGGCACCATCAAGAATGAGATGGGCCATGGGTCCATGGGAGAGGCTGTCGGCATCCTTTCCCCGACCATGTTCTGTCCAGGACCCCAACCCTAATTACGTATCACAATGGCTTTATGGTTAGCAAGTATAAATGCCCGGGGGCTGAGGTCCGAGTCTCGGAGGGTGAGACTCACTCATGATCTCCAGCGCCTCGGTGTGGATGTTTGCTGTTTACAGGAGACCCGTTTTTCAGCTGGCGACCATGAGAGCATACTGTCTAGGGATTACGATCTCTTTTCAGCATGTTTTGATGGTCGTTCTAGAGGTGTCTCCTGGCTAGTGAGCAAGTCATTGAATGCGGTGTGTACGCTTGTCTTCGCGGATCCAGCGGGCAGGATTTGTGTGCTGGATATTACCATAAAGGAGAAGTCTTTTCGCCTCATTGGGGTTTATGCGCCCAATGTCCATGCGGAGCGTCCTGCTTTGTTTCGGCAGCTCGAGTCGTTCTTTGGAACATCGAGGCGGGTAATTTTAGCGGGGGATTGGAATGCCGTCCTTGACCCTGAGAAAGATCGGATAGGAGAAAGATCGGGTACTAACAACCCGGATGTGAAACCATTTCGGGAATTTATCGACAGGAATGATCTTGTCGATAAATACCGAAATGAACACCCCCGGGAGGTAGTGTGGACTTGGACTAATAGGGGCAGCTCGGTTTCGAAGGTAAGCGCCAGCTACCTCGACCGAGTCCTAGTTAAGAGAGTCGACGTAGGGCTCTTAGGTTGTCCAAGTTTCCATTCGATAGTTTACACGGATCATAGGCTCGTCCGGGTTCGTGTAAACTTAGATAAGCCTAAGGTTAAGTTGGCTGGTTACTGGAAATTGAACGCGTCATTATTTGATAGCCAAGATTTCCAGCACCAGCTTTTACTAACACTAAAGCGGGAACTGACGGGGGCTGTGGTTGGGAATAAGTGGTGGGACACTCTAAAATCAAAACTTAGGTCGTTTGCTGCCGACTTTAGTCGTCGGCTCAACTTAGCTAATTTAGCGGCGCAAACGGCAGTAGAAAAGAAAGTTGATCGGGCAGTTAAATCCCGTAATAGAGGGGACGTAGCCTTAGCTAGGGCCGAGCTGGCCTCCTTGCTTATCAAGAAGGATCAAGCTCTGGTAGTTAGGGCTAGGTTAAAAAGAATGTCTTCTGAGGCAACGAATATGGCCGCAGAATTGCGTGCAGAAGAAGCTAGGCGAGCAGTCAATCGGCATATCAAGGACATCACATTGCCGGATGGACGTACCGTGACTACAGACGTGGGTATATGTGGGGCTTTTCGGGATTACTTCCAGGATCTTTTCACCAGGGAGCCCGGTCTGAGTTCGGCTCAGTTCGATACCTATTTGGCTGACTTTCCCCGCCTCTCGGCGGCTGAAGCGGCTAGGTGCGAGGGGCCCATAACAGAGTCGGAAATCTGGGATGCGCTGAAATTGGTTGGCCGGGACAAAACTCCAGGATTGGATGGTCTTCCCTACGAACTGTACTTGAGGCAGTCGTCCGTTTTTGTTCCTCTGCTGGCTCTTGTTTATAACAACTGGATGAAGCAGGGGTCTATACCTCGACGTTTCACCAGGGGTGTAATCAAGTTGCTTCGCAAGAGCAAGGACGGTGGGGGTGGCATAGATAATTATCGGCCTTTAACGATGTTAAATACTGACTTAAAGATTTTTGCCAAGATCTTGGCCGGCCGTTTGCAGGCTGTCCTATCTAGTCTGATTGGCCCCGAGCAGACTTGTGCTGTGAAGGGCAGGACTATTCAGGACAACCTTCATTTGGTACGCCTGATCATCGAGAAAACCGACACTGAAGCCGCGACTGCTGTATGAGTCCCCCGGTGCGCTGGTGGAAGTGAATGGGGTAAGATCGAAGCCCTTCACATTATCTCGCTCCATTCGTCAAGGTTGTCCACTTTCGCCTTTGCTTTACGTTCTTGCGTTGGAGCCTTTCCTTCGCAAGTTAAAGGCGAATCCGGTCCTTCGCGGAATTTCCCTACCTGGTGCTACCACCTCGGCCAGGTACTCCGCCTATGCTGACGACGTTTCGGTTTTTGTGTCGAGCAAAGCCGAGATTGACGAAGTTAGCAAAGAAATCAGATGCTATGAGACGGTGACAGGGGCCAAGATCAATCGCGATAAGTCTGTTGGCTTGCGATTGGGTGCGTGGAAGGGAGTTTCTCTCCCCGGACCTTTCCTCTGGACGGACGGGCCGATCAAGATTCTCGGCGTCTTTTTCGGTCCTGATCTCCAGTTGGAAATGAATTGGTCGGAGGTTCAAGAGAAGGCCGAGGGCGCAGTTCATCTGTGGACTCGGAGGAATCTTTCCTTAAAGGGGAGGGCGGAAGTATGTGCCTCGCACATCTACCCGATTCTCCTTTACCGACTCTCCGTACTTCCTCTCCCGTGTGCCATTCGTTTGGGATTGATTCAGCTCTTGTTCTCTTTCCTTTGGCGAGAAGGCAAGGCTCCCAAGGTGCGTCGCGAGATCTGTTACCTTCATCCATCTGAAGGCGGTCTGGGCATGCCTAGCGTTGAGATTCGTCAACATACGCTTCGCATTAGATTCCTGGATCGAATGTGTATGCTAGCGGATGAGAAAGGCGCCCTCGTTAAAGAGGACGTCCATAAAAACTTTCCATCCTTGAGAAGTGTGCATTTGTCGGAGGAAGAGGCCGGCCGTATTCCTCGTGGCGAATGCTCCTTCTATAAAGAATGTCGTTTGGCTCTCCAGTTTCTCTTGCGGGCTACGGATGGCCTCTCCAACGCCCAATCGTTGTCTCTTAGGGCATTATATCGGGTGTTAGTTAGGGGGGCCGTTCAAGATGAACTGATTGGCGAGCTCGGGCTTACGAAGCAGGAGGCTCGCTCCATATGGCCTTGGGCGCCTGGGTTGAAATGTCTCACTAACGATGAGGCATCACTCACCTGGCTGATGATTCGAAAGGCTCTCTGGGTAGGCAAGAAACTTCATGTAGCGGGCCTAACACCGAAATCAACCTGCGTGCGTTGTGGGCTGTCGGCGGAATCCGTCGATCATGCCTTCTTCCACTGCAGTGTTGTTGCGCCGCTATGTAAGTTCCTTGAAGATCTCATGGTCCGTATGCTGCGTGGAAAGTTCTTTGTCCTTGAGGCTAGTTCTGTTTGTAGCAATGTCGTACCTCCGTTATCTAGGGCTGAGCACTATGTGCTCTTTTGCTTACTAGGTGTTATGCGAATCGTGATTTGGACGACGCGACAGAAGGAATTCTATGGTGATGAGAAGTTTACCTCTTCCCAACTGATCTTGTTCTTTAAGCATCAGCTTAAAGTCAAGATCAGGACGGAAAGGAAACGACTCACTCCATCTGAATTTGGCAAAAGGTGGGTGAGTCTTGCGCGTCTCTGTCGAGTGAAAGGTGCTGACCTGGAGTAGTTGTTTGATGCTGGTTAGGCATCAGGATATTGGGTGTGCTGGGCACAACATGTGCACCCCTTCCCTGTTAGTTTAGAATAGGAAGTATTTGATTTTCTGTTTTCTCTCTTTAAAGGTAACTTAGCTAGGTTATGATTGCTCATTGGCCCCACTTTTTTCTTTTTGGCCCCAGTTTTCTTTTAGTTTAATCCCCCACCCCCTTTCCCACCTTAGGTGTTCAACAATATTAGTTCTCCGGTGGATGCGTGGCGTCTTTCGTTATTTTTCAAGTGTGCTTTTCGTTTTTGTTATGGTGTTTAAATGTGTGAGTGATTGTGTGAGTGTTTGCTGATCGGATAAGTGGTATTATGATATTTCTAAAGCCACGCATTATATTTCGTCCGGGGAAGTGATTTTGCTGTCACAATATTAGAAGTAGTGGGGGGCTTTTATTACTAATACGATTTTATTTAGTTTCTTGTATATATCGTTCTTTCATTGTATAAAACCATTGGGGATATTTTATTGTTGTTATTTTCTGCCCATGCCCTCCTCTGAATACTGTAAATATGGGAGTTAAGTAGGACATCATAGAGCAGCCGAGGTATTATGGTGAACGTGGTAAGAATGGTAAGTAAAAAAGTGGTATTATGGTGCAAGGATTATTGTAAGTGTGTCAGGGTCGACGAAAGTGAATAGCTAAGTTAAACTAGGACAGATGATGACCAGCCTTCCCCATCCCCAATTTCGGCCTTGTGCCACATTTTTTGTATTTTACAAAAATAAATACAACTTAAGTCACTGATGCCTCCTCAACAGGTGTTTACTCGTGCAATCAGACTGGCAACTGGGTCCCACCCATTCACAATCAGGTTAGCCAAATGCATACGACAATTCTACTCCTGCAGCTTCTTCTCTCGCACTTCCCGCCTGTGGAACTCGCTCCCGTATTCTTGCTTTCCTGACAGCTACAACCTGCAGAAATTTAAATGCAAAGTAAATACTCATCTACTAACCACTGGACTCTAGCTCTCTCCCCACCCCTGTATAACCTTCCCTTTCTCTCCACCTATGTATCTGTCATCGCACCTGCTTTCTCAGCTTTCTATTGTTCCTTTCTAACTAGTTTGTACTTCTCACTCTTTTCTAATTAATCTTTTTACATTTATGTAGCCCCCTGCACATCAGTGGCGTTTCCACCTTGCTCGGGGTGAAATGATAAAAAAAAAAAAAACTATAATATTACATAACTCATTTTTTCCAGTGACAAACACATTTATTTGGAAATTCTTGCAAAAATCAAATAATTCTTGGATTTTAATGAAACTTTCAGGACTTATTCACAAATGAGCAAAGTTATTTAAATTATTTTTAAAAAAATCTTAGTAAAAATATATATTTTTACATTTGTTACTCCACTCCACATAAATTCATGAAATTTTAAGAAATTAAACTTTGTTGGGGAAATGGCTTGTTAAATTTTGTTGGGGAAATGGCTTGTTAAACACAAGACTCATTGGAGAATGTAAATAATATATTAGTTTTTTGAAACATTTTGCTTTATTTCTGAAAATCTGCTCCCAATAATAAAATAAAAAAATGCCATATAACTATGGCATTGTTTAATTTGATAAGCTTTTAATTGCTTGAATAAATAATATAAATGAAGGACATTATAGTCTGAAGAAAATTTATTTTTATTAATAATGACATTTTAAAAGAATTGTTTACATTTTTTTTAAATATAATAATTCATAAAATTTCAAAAATATTTCAAAGATTTGTTGGGGTTAGTTTAAAAACCTTATTATTAAGATTATATTTATTAATCAAAAATTAAGTTTAATACAATTTGTTGTGCCTTCCTATTTTTAAAAGATATTTTAGTTTTTTTTGTGTGTATTTGAAGTATTTTTTTTTTGTATGGTAATTACTATGTGTAAATTAAAAGGTCATGTGTTTCAGGGTTTCTTCCCCTTACAGAGAAAAATTAGTACAGTTACGTCACTTGTGATAGCCATACACTTTATCTTATCTCGCATCTGTAGAAAGGTCAGAAAATTGGACTCTGAAGTAGTTTTATTCTAAATTCCATGCTATAAATAAGTCATACTTGTGTAAATCAGATTAATTTAACATTAACTTTGCTAATTTTCCAAAAATAATGTGCCAAAGATGTATATTCTATTTTTGCAAGATTTTTAAAACCAAGAATTAACATTTTTAATGTATCGATCACTTAAAATGGCCGAAAAATTGAAAGATTAAAAAAGAAACTGAAAATTTTTAGATTCAAATCAATAATTTTTGTTTGAAATACACGAGCAGAGTATTTTTGTTTACTTAAAGTTCTCAGCAGGAAATATGTTTGAAAAAAAAAAAAAAGAAAAAAAAATTAAAAATGCCATTTCGTTTTTTTTAATCGTGATTTACTAAGCGTCGCATAAGGAACAAGGCCTCAAGTATAGAGCACCCAGTGAGCATCAAACACTAAGTCGTAATGGAACTTTACTAGCGAAACAAAGTTAACAAAAAAGTAGTGGATATAAAAAAACACGTCGAGAAATAAACTTTTAAAATACGAAAGCGGCTATATATTTTTTATAAATATAGTACATATTACATTTTTACATTTTACAATGTGAAAATAGATTTTTTATGATTTTTATCTTTGTATTTTTGAAGGTCGAAACTTAGGCGAAAATAAATTTCCCTGAAAAAAGTTTTCCATTCTCAGAATTAATATTTTTCACCGAAAAACTTTTGAATTGATTTTTTTATCCAGTGCCCCGCCCAATAATTATGCGTACAAAAACACAAGTGGGGGGGGAAAAAAGGGGCTCAACTTGGCTGTATCGTTTTATTTTTTGACACATTCAAATCATTGCAAACTGAACAATTGTTAGGTTCCTAATATTTTAAAAAATTAGTTGTTTAATAATAAATAAGCAAAGACTTAAACAATAAAACACTTTTTTCTTTTTGACAAAGTGAAGGTAAATTCCCAGCTCTTCATATGGGCCATCAATGGCCATCCTCAATAATAATGATTTATTTTTAACACTTTTTTATATCAAAATTTACGAGAAAATAAATCTATTTTCTTTGTAAAATCTTTTATTCTGAGAATGTATTGTAAACGTAACTTTTAAAACAAGAAAAAGTTTTGTTTTTGTTTTTTTTAACGCCCCAGTCAAAAGTAATGCTGGTTAAAATTTTTAACTTAGAAATATTGATTATTCATGAGGATTGACAATTCTAAATTGACATTATTCATTAGTTTGTTGTTCACTTTAGAAACTTTTACTTACAAGTTTCAAGTTAAAAGCTCAACTCCTAAAATTAAAACATTTTTTATTCGAGAGTTTTTTTCAAGTCGAAACATAAAAAAAAAACACGCAAAAAAATATCTTTAAACCAGATATCGAATTACAAAAATCTATTTTTAAATAAAAAAAGGATACTCACCAATGAGCAGTTGTTAAAACGAACTTTTCTTTTTAAGATTTATATTTAAAAAAAGAAAAAAGTGACACTTAAAATTATAAAAACTGTACAAATTTTCAGAATAAACAAAAAAAATGACAAACTATTGATCGCATCTTAAGATTAAGTGAAGTGTTGGTTGAGTAAAAATTTACTTTCATTTCATCCTAGAATGAAAGTAAAAAAGTTTCCAAGTATTTTTTTCGTGAATGATTTTCAGTTTAAGAAAAACATTTCCTTTTTAAAAAGAGAAAAATCTAATTTAAACGAATTTTTCGAGGCGGTAACGAAGCAAAACATGAATTATTTAGTGTGAAGTTTGAAAAAAAAAAAAATTTATTGAAATAAAAAAACTTAGGCGAAAATAAATTTCCCTGAAAAAAAGTTTTTCATTCTCAGAATTAATATTTTTCACCGAAAAACTTTTGAATTGATTTTTTATCCAGTGCCCCGCCCAATAATTATGCGTACAAAAACACAAGTGGGGGGGGAAAAAAGGGCTCAACTTGGCTGTATCGTTTTATTTTTTGACACATTCAAATCATTGCAAACTGGACAATTGTTAGGTTCATAATATTTTTAAAATTTGTTTAATACGCAAAAGCACTTTTTCTTTTTACAAAGTGAAAGTAAATTATCCGTTCTTCATATGGGCCATTATGGCCAACCTACATGGTATTTTTTTAATAACTTTTTTTATGTCAAAACTTACTAGAAAAATAAATCTTTGTAAAATCTTTTATTCTGAGAATGTGAACATAACTTTTAAAACAAGAAAAAGTTTTTTTAACGCCCCCACTATTTTTTTAATGAGGACATTTATTTTAATAGTTGCTTTGTTCACTTTTGGATTCTGCTTTAGTTCAACTCCTAAAATTGAAACAATATTTTTATCCGAGAGTTTTTTTTTTTATACGTATGGAGTTTAAAGTCGAAACATTAAAAAAAAAAAAAAATAGACAAAAAAAAAAAAAAAAAAAAAAAAAAAGGATACTCACCAATGATTAGTTTTTTGTTAAAAAGAACTTTTCTTTTCAATTTAAAAGTAAAAATGACATTTAAAATCAAAATGTGGCCAAATTTTCAGAACAAACAAAAAATGAGGTCACTTTAATGATAAAGTTTTCAGTGAATTGTTGTTTAATGAAAAAAAAAATTACTTTCATTTTATAAAATTTGTTCCCCCCACTAATTTGATGCAAAAAAAAAACAAAAAAAACAACAACAAACAGCATAGCATGATGTTTTACACCCCAAGCTTAATCAATTTAAAACAAAGTTTATCGTCAAAATGTTGATTTTATTATTAGGAAAGATTAAACTAGTTTTTAATCCTTTCTAACACGTTCAAAAGTTTGTTTGAAAACTTGTTTCTTTTTTCATCAGCGAGTGACGAGACATTTTTTTTACAAGTTTGTAAATGGAATTACGTTTAAACTCATACTTCAACACATATTGTTAATATTAAATATTGAAGGCAATAAACAACATATGTTATAATAACCAAATTATAAAATTGTATTTAACAAATATACTATGCCAATTCACTTCGCCATGTAACAGACAACAATCGCCCACTTCATTCGCCATATGCGGCGCGGACTCGAATCCATGACAGTGCAAACTTCCCCTCAGCAACTTACCAATTCACTCACTGAGAGAATTCCAAGTTAAACTACAAACTTAACATTTATTCACGCACACAATATTCTTCACTTAAGAGTATTTTCCCACAAGCTCTCAATAAGACATTATTCACTCAACCTAATAATTAATTCGGGAACACTTAAATAACCTTTTGAAAAGATTTCCTTTTCTGTTGAAATCTTACAGTCTAAGCGAGACAACTCCTTCTTTTACCTTGTACATTATTTTACCTTGACTCAAGCTTGAACTTTGCCATTCACCAATTATAATCTCACCTTATACATTAACAACCACTGATCTCTTATTTTATGTATCTTTGTTGGAATACAATTTTAAGTTGTTATTATAACGTTGTCTTGTCGATTGTTTTCAATATACAGAATTACGAAATATATGTGGAGTTAGGTTTGCCTCCAACATTGCTTATTTCTGAATTAACCTTCAGCACCATATCCGCTATATTTGATTGGCAATCCTGACAAAACTGCCACAATACAAAGATGATGAATAACAAACCAGCTGCAAACAAAGTAAGAGATTATTATTGAGTCAGAGTAAAAATGCATGAAATAGGAGTTGTCTCCCTTAGACTGTATTTCGTATAGATGTCTGCAGAAAAGATAATTGTTGTTTTAAAAAGATATTTTCTTGTTAAATGTTCAAGATGTAATTAAATTGTATAGTTGAGTGAATGTTCTGGATGATGAAAAGTTTGTGGAAGGCTATTCTGTGTGGCGAGAAAGTTTATTGAATATTCTGTGTGATTGAGAAGTTGTTACTTTCAGTGGGGCAGGATTTGAGTTTACGCTGCATTTGTTTATTACATGGCGGATGTGCAATGGTGCCTGCTTCGGGGCCGAACTGATTGAGGAGATGAAATCTGAGGTTTAAATATTTTTCAAAATGGATCAAAATGCCTCGGTAGGAAAATAGCATCTTGTGCAGAAGTACTTTTGTGAAGAGAATTTAACCAATCAAATTGCGAGCTTTAGAAAAAATTAAGAAAGCTGGCTGGAGTCACTTTCAACAAAAAGTCCACAAAATTTGATTAGTAAAAAATAAGTAAATTGTCGTCAAGCTGCGATTAGTAAATTAACTAAAACAAAAAAGTAAAATTGCACACCCGCAAAATTGGATGAAAACAACTAAAAACATTTTGGAAAAGCCCAGACCAAGGTAAATTTTACAAGGCAGTGTGAAAAGTAAGATTCTAGATTCTAATTGGATTGGAAATAGAAAATTGATCTATGACCCCGGTCAATATTTTTCACACCGAGAAAATGGGTATGCTGTTCGGAGTCGATCACATGACTAAAATCCACTACTTATTCACATCACTTGACTGCTCAAATCAGTTCGACGTGGGAGCGAATCTGAAGGACCTCAACTCAATGTTGGAAATAAATTTTAAGAAGCTGACCTAAACGTAAGGGCGTGTCACACATTTGTTTTTCCTCTCCTTCCAATTTTCCTTTATTCGTCTTCACCCACACACCGTAAAAAAAAATAACAACATACTTCAACTGACTTTGATAAGTACAATTTCCTTTATTGCCGAACTTTGCTTTTCAGTTTTTTTCCAGCCATTAAAAGGAAAAGAACACAGACTCTTATTAGCAACGTTTTTAATCTTTTTACTTACACACATTCTGCTACTATCAACTATGAACTCTGAATTTCTGTGGAACATTTAAATACTTACATTTCTTTTTTGAACAATTAACTACATGCGTTTTCTCTTTGAACATTTTATTTTTCTTCTTACAATTTTGTTATTCTGTTAATAAAAAATTTACTTAATGTAAAAATGAAATATTTTATCCTTCCACATTTCAACATCTAACCTTCAACCTTCTGATAAATTGCGGGGACTTCGGTTGTGTTTGACACAAGGCCAATTTGACAAGAAGCATAACCGAGGTCCCTACAACTAAATAGTATTTTTTAATGAAATTAGGAAATTTCTACGAAATATGTGTAAAGAAATTTATACAGGTTTCTTTTGGTGAGGGGTACCGCACAAGATATGGTGGTGAAACAGACTCTCCGCATGAACAAAAAAATTCCATAAAGTATTCTAATCTCATTCATTATACATTCCATTTCATTAATCATTAATGAATAAGTATCGAAAATTCTGTTTGAATCGGATATTTAGCAAAAAAAAAATATGTTTTAAAACAGAAAAAAAGAGAAACATTTTTCTAAGGTAGAAAGAATCCATCGGGCCCAGACGACACAGCTTGATATTCTTATCTCATATTTTTGTTTGAATGTCTAAAAAAAGAAAAAATGAAAATTTTAAAGAAACAGAATAAAAATCTCAAAAATCAACAACACCTCACTCAGATTGGTACTCTTTGA
The DNA here is from genome assembly GCA_037127315.1 of Ascarosepion bandense. Classification (NCBI taxonomy): domain Eukaryota; kingdom Metazoa; phylum Mollusca; class Cephalopoda; order Sepiida; family Sepiidae; genus Ascarosepion; species Ascarosepion bandense. The sequence continues at coordinate 192,004 of JBBBDQ010002032.1, read as the reverse complement.
AAGAGTGACACTCTTTCAACCTGAAGTAAAATTCTTTCAACTTTCATTGTTTATAAAAGAAAGAAAACATTGACTTTTTACACACTACAATACATAGTCACACAGCAGTAATTGTTATTCTTCTTGTGAGTAACTTAATTTGATGCACATAAGTGACATTTTATTTTTGTGCAAAGTCTATTTTTGTATTTCGTACAATTAAGAACATTTTTTTATTTCAATAAATTTTTTCTTCTTTTTTTTTAAATTTCACAGTCACGCTAAACAATTCATGTTTTGTTTCGTTACCGCCTCGAAAAATTCATTTAAAAATAATTTTTTCTCTTTTTAAAAACGAAGTGCTTTTCTTAAACTGAAAATAATTATGTAGTTTGTTACAAATAAAAACACGAAATAGGTTTCTCGCACGTCTTTCCTCTTCTTCTTTTTCCGTCCCAACAAATCGCTGTTGCTGTTCTCGTCTGGCCTCGTGCCAACCTAGCGTCCCTGTCGTCTGTCCACGCCATGAATGAGATAAAACTTTGAAAACAAGACCACAACCTAAACCGTCGTTTAAAGGCAGTCGCGATCTTTCAAGGAAACTTGACACGTTCTACGGAAAATAAGTCCTCTCATTTATCATCCCCCCCTAATCTCATGATCACACAAATGACAGTGGGGCTGCGAACACCTTCGACGGGCACTCCTTCATAGAAGTGGTCGAGGGTTTTCCGGTGGCAATACTTCCGCGTCTATGTCCTGTGGATCCTTGGCATTCCTTGATTCATCACCACTTTCTGATGCAAGAGGCCAATCGTCTGACTGCATCGTGTAAAAATATTGGTGTCTTCGAATCACTATCTGACGACGTATCTTCTCCGTAATAATCTCCTGAAGTGGTCGATTCGTGTCGTGGGCGAAGATTCTTCATATGGTGTGACACGCCATTGACCAGGACTGTTTCAGAGCTGATATAATTCCATCTGCTGAATTTAGTGGTACACCGTCTGTTTGGGGGTTTGATCCAGACAATATCATCAATTTATACTGTTCTTCCGTATTCTTCGGAATATCTGTCAGTTGGTCTATCCCTATCCGCTGTTCGTCTCCTGTTAGCTAGCGCAATTAATGTTGTTACATCATCTCTAGGTGTGATGTTGTACCAATATATAGCCTCTTGAATGGAACCTCGCGTTCTGGCTGCTATTCTTTTAATGGTGTAGTGACATTGTTCTGCTATTCCGTTACCCTCCGGGGTGTATTCACCTCTGTACCTCACTCGCACTCCTCTTTCAGCCGTGAAGTCCCAAAAATCTTGGCCACAGAAAGTTGGGGCGCTGTTTGTCAATATCTCAACGGGAGGACTACGTTCATAGAAAATAGCTCGTACTTGTCGTATAACACACAATGCATCCTGTTGCGCCAGTGGGCGCCACACAGTGAAACACGTTGGACCGCAATGTTTAGGATAGAAAATGTATGACTACCCTCATAATGAGTCACGTCCAAGCCTAGTTGCCACCAGTTCCTGTTTACTCCGGGTGTACCCATCTTCCATTGAACCGGAGCAGGGTCCACCGCACAGCATTCCTCGCAACCTCGTATGGCCGACTTGACCATCACCTTCGTAACTGCGGGACGCACGCTCTGGACGAAGTAAGTCGTACGCTGAAGGCCAGGATATCCGCTCTTACTATGTATGACGCAGATCTGTTCGTTGATCAACTGGTCCGTCAGAATAGCATACGCTGGTGGCTCTGATCCCTGCTTTAACATGTCAAACCATCTCTTTGGCAATTTATCAGCCTGTTATTCCCCGATGTGATCAGCTTGACGTCGACTACCAGACCATACTTCTCAATTAGCAAGCTTTCCAATCTCCTGCGCACCGGCATCTCACTAGCGACTTTCGTCCTCACTCGGGTTTTGCCTATTGGGGTGTTCATCAGCCATTGATACGCGTATACTCAGTTAATGTACAGGTGCACCACGTTGGTCCGCCACTGTAATGCCAGATTAATACCTTTCATCATGGCATCCAGTTCCACCAGGTTTATGTGTTGCGCATCGTCCATTGGTCGAAGCCAGTATGCATCTTGCAGTATAGATCCACGGTTTTCCAACACTACACCCATTGCCAGGGAGCTTGCATCAACCCATGCATTTACTTTTTCCCCATCCACGCACCAGTCTCCTCGAGCGGAGTCGTCTTGGCGCACTCTGGTTATCGTTTCAACTATCATCTGCTTAAGAGGGGGGCATTCTTCACAGTGTCATGCCACCCTTTTTGTTACCGTGCACGATCGTTTTTTTATCATTGCTGTGGCTGAAAGGAGCCACCCGCAGACAGGAAAATGTCTCACTAACTTTCAACAGATGGAAAATACTGTGCGTCACGCCAGAGTAATGGGAAGTTCCAGGACTGAGCTTCTTCGTTTCCACCACAGTGTGTTGTGCTCCTCTCACCCCAACTCCAAGTCACAGTACAATAACTCCATCTCTTAACCGAGTCTGTTTTTTGCGAGATAAACCGAAGGAGTCTAATCTGCTCCTGAGAGCATGTCCTCGTTTACGTATATGCCGTCGACATATGCCGATGTAGCTCTTTTCATCAGCTCATCTTGTTCTAACAAGCCTTAACGATGGCTCTCATCATTAGGGGTGCCACATTAAGGCCAAACCCCAAACGCATCAGGCAGTACACCCTTCTTTTGATGACTTTTTGGAATGACTACAGCGCCTCATGGATCCGTATTTGAAGATACGCTTTTCGTAGGTCAAGCAAAGCCACGTTGGCTCCCTGCTGTCGCCATTCCTTCATTCTTTTGGCACACACGTCTGCATTTGCAGTGAAGACATCGACATACTGATTGACTTCCCTATAATTAATCACTGGCCGTATCTTAGCTTGTGTAACGGCCATCAGTGGGGATGTGTAACGGCCATCAGTGGGGACCAATCCTTTAGGGAAGGGCAGTCGTTCCTGGGGATACGGTATCAGCCAACCCATTTGCGATCCATGTCTTCAATTCTGTCTCGTATGCAGCTCTGCTCTTAACTGTATATTCAGTAATGGTGTTGATCTAGCGCTTCGTTTCCTGTCCACTTCAACTTCGCTGTCCAAACCTTTTTTTCATGGTCAAAAACACAGATGACTTTTTCCTCAATCGTGATAGCTGCATATGATTCGTGTTTCCTCCTCAACTTCACTTCTCTGGTAGGCACGATCTCAATACCACCTAATTCTTGTATAGCGTCGATCCCGATTAGCAAATCTTACCCCAAAGGCTTGTCACGCACCACTAGCGCGTCTATCTGTTAGGATTGAAATAAGTGACTCCACAGCACACATGGGACGTTCCGTCAATCGCCTCGATCGTCATATGTCGTCTATTCCAGGCCCCAGAGCAACTTGCACTGATGATCGAATGCCACTCACACGTACACTGACTACGGGCAAATTCGCATTCACTGATTGACAGTGGGGAAAGGGTTGCGACAGTTTCCCTTTCTCGATCCCCTTTCTCGGACAGTTCCGTGCTAGGTGGCCCAGACTGTTACAGCGGTAATGACGTTGCTTGTTCCGATTCACGCTTCTCGTATTACTTTGACTCTTTCTCTCTCGGACCACCACTCTTGCAGCATTTGATGTCTTCACTGGTCATGGGGACACAAAAATCACCGGAAGTACTCTCCACTGATTTAGACAACACTTCCTCCGTCCTTGCACCTGCTGCTACTAAGAGTTCGGACTCCTTTAAAATGGTTTGGGCACTAGCCAGCAGTTGGTCTATATACTCCTCTCACCTGGCTTTGATGATGCTCACAGGGAACGGCTAACATTAATGGGCAGGTCTTCCACAAACGCATATTCCAATATTCGGTCATTTAAATCAACGAATGGTACCGATAGCTTTCTCAAATCGGCCAGGAACATGTCAACAACAGTCTCACCTGGGAGGAGTTGTCGCTCAATAAACTACTTCCAAGTGATTGATTCATCCGTGCCAAATGCTCTATAAAGGGTGCGCTTTCCTTGTCTAGGTCTGTTTCCTCCTTGAGTTGTTGGTAGACTGCGTAAGCACCCCCGTTAACTTCAATGGAATGACCAACGCCAGCTCTTTTATAGCGGTTGCTATGTTTTTCTTACTCACATTCGGTCCATGTCATTTATAGTATTTATTGTATCAAAAATACAATTATTGCACAAGGCCGAAAAGGGGAGGGGTAGAGGGTGGTACTCACTTAACTATCCGATACCTAGCTAAACACTATCACTATCCCATCACACATTACAATTTACACTTTCACCACAAGAACCCATTCATCACCTCCCAATCCTTCATACACCACAATACCACAAATTTACAAGGGGCACCTAAAAAGGGGGGAAAAACCCATCACAATAAAAATACATTTATATACAATATAATATATAATTTAAAACATTTAATGAAAGATGAAATGATGGGAGGGGGATGAACCCAAAAACAAACCAAAAATAAAAATTTTTAAACTAAAATAATAAACAGTGTTAGTAAGACCCGTCCATCCCAGAAAAAGGGTGGCCGCTGTATTCCGCCGACCGGTGAAATCAAGAAGCACACTCGCTAAGGGAGTGGGGTGGGGGTGGGGTAAATAATTAATGGAATGGGACAATCAAAAGCTGAACCAGCCGAGATAAATAGAGACCAAAACAAACTGGGGAGGTTGGGAATCTCGATTTGAATCATAGCAAAAGAGAAGGCCCGGTACAGGCTAGGAACACATTCATTCACATTAACTAGGTACGCAAAAGAGAGCTACCTTAACCAGGGGAGGGTTCCAAAGAAATCCACTCCGATGTAACCAGCAGATCTAAAAGAGAAAATCAAGGCTAGCCCCGTTCACGCTAACCAGGCTCGCCACATTTACCCACCTTTTGCTAAAGTCTGTCAAACATTTTCAATCAGTTGTAATCCTCATTTTTAGCTGAAATATCGGATCAGATCCTGATGTGAAAGACCCTGACCTTGCAAGACTTCCTCCGTTCACGTCGTCCAAATCACCATTCGAGCCATGGCTAGCAGCGACAGAAACACCATACGCTTCATCCCAGAAAACGGGGGTGACACATTGTCGCAGGTAAATGCATGATCAATGAGCACAAGCTCTCGCAGCGCGATACAAGCAGTCAACTCGCCGACACGGTCCCATAGAGGGCGAACCCGCGAACAATGGTAGAAGGATGCGAAGCCGTTTCTTCCAAGCCAAGGTTGCAGCGTTCACAATCTGGCAAATCCGCCAGGCCCCATATGAAGGCCATGTCATTGAGAAGCAACCGATTCCGAGCCAATCGCCAGGTGAGCGAAAACTCAGCGTTGCTGAGATAATCGGTACCTGGCGCCCAAGACCAGAACGAGTGAAACTCCTCCTCCGACAAGCAGAGCACATCACGTAATGAATCGTTCGCGACGCTCTCCACTAACCCACGATAGAAGACTCTCCTAGGCTGTAAAAGGTCACTGGACCATGGAATGGCCCGCAAGGCGGCCAGATATTCAAGGAGAAAACTTGATCGCTCCTGAGGCATACGGCACCGCCTCCGGATGGTGGGAATGATAGTAAGGCTAGGGAACATGTCCCTCACTATCCCTGCCAGCAATAAGTTTTCCAAAATCGCTCGCCTGAGAAAAAACCAACCTTGACGCAACCTTATGGCCCATCAGGTATGGCATTCCCAGACCCCCATGACACGGACGTTGGTAACAGACACGTTTGTCGACATAGTGTTTGCGTCCTCTCCGCAGAATGGAGAATAGTAAATGCTCGATCGCCTTCCTACGCTCTTTACAAAGTGGAAGGTCGGGCCCAAACCACACTCCAAGAATGTGGACAGGGCCGTCCGTCCAGTCGAAGGGCCCCGGGAGAGTAACACCTTTTCAGGCACCTAACCGCAAGACTTGTTACGATTAATCTTGGCCCCTGTTACCTGTTCGTACCGTTCAAGCGCCTTCTGTACCACCTCGATGTCACTCCGGGAGGACACGAAAGTAGTGACGTCATCAGCGTACGCGGAAACCCTGGCTCGAGCACCACCAGGGACAGCAATTCCACGTAGGGCCGGACTGCACGCCCTGTCCCTTAGCCGGCGAAGGAGAGGTCCAACACCAAAGCATAAAGTTTGGGCGACTATGGACAATCCTGTTGGACTGACCTAGACAGCGCCAGAACACCCGACAATTTTCCGTTCACCTGTACCACAGCCGTGAGGGATTGATACAGGAGGCTAATCCAGCAGCGGAAGTTGGTTTCGAATCCAGCGGCCTGCAGGACAGTCGCCAGGTAACGATGGTCAGCCCTATCAAATGCTTTGGACTGATCCAAATTGATCAGCGCAGCTTCATTGTCGTCTTTTATCCCCTCTATGATCGTGTGTATCAGATGCAGGTTGCAACAGATACTTGGCAACTAATTGCAAACGATTTTGCAAGATCTTGGCCAAAATCTTTAACTCTGTGTTTAGTAGTTATGGGCCGGTAACGCTCTAACACCTTCTCCACATCCTTGCCTTTTCTCAGCAACGTGATCACACCCCTGGTCCATGTCATTTACTCGTCTGTGATTGGGTACTAAATCACTACTGTTCTATAGGACAATTTAGCAATCGCAGTCGTCTTTAAATCTTTCAGCTTTGAAGCAGCTCTTTCATATGTGTGTGGTGATTGGTTTAAATTTTGGCCAATCACATATTTTTTTATGTAAAACCAGTTTTTCCCGCGCTTCGTTTTTGAGCCACCGTTCTTTGTTAAATACGGCGACTTTAAGCAAGGTAGTCAATAGACGACCAGGCCGCTAAACGACAGCACGTAAGTCTCTCTACTCAAACCTTCCTTAACGCACGCACAGACACAGAACTTTGTTTTCTGTCTGAACATTTTCACCAAGAACTTTTGAACAAAATTTGTGTTGCTTACAATTACATTCAAAATAATTGTATTCTTCATGTTATTTATTCTTACATGAAAATTTTTCTAACAATTAAAACAAACCTTTTCAGTACAAGCAAAAAACTTTCTTCATTTAATTGACTTTGGTCAACAAACAGTTAAAGGGGAACAACTTTTTCCTCTTAACTACTATTACATGCTTTGTTTGTTTAATGCTGTATTTGTTGGAATATACATATTTATTTATTGGTTACAAATTGGAGTTGTTGTCTTTATTTTTCTTGAATCGTATGTTGGACGAATAAATCGTAAAGGACCTAAAAATCATCTACACCTTCATTTAAGTTAACAGTTTGCAAACGCGCTCCGCCTTCTCGAACCATTCAACAAAAATCGGGGAGCCATTAAATTCCACAATCAATTTCAAATCGAACCTGTCCATCTGCCAAAGTAGTCTCCGAAATAGCTTATAGTTTGTTACAAATAAAAGCATGAAATAGGTTTCTCTCACGTCTTTCCTCTTTTTCTGTCCCAACAAATCGACGTTGCTTTTCTTGTCTGGCCTCCTGCCGATCCAGTGTTCCTGTCGTCTGCCACAACGTCACGATCGCGCCATGAATGAGAAAAAACGAGACCACAACCGAAATTCGTCTTTTAAGGAAACTTCTTGACACGCCAAACAAACGCGTTCGTCACAAAAAATTATTTACGAGAAAATTCTCGTAAATTTTACGTTCATTTTTAGGATGAAATGAAAAAGGTAAATTTTTCATCAAACAATGCTTCACTTTAAGCGATACACTTTAGTTTCTTTATTTTTGTTCTGAAAATTTGGACAATTTTTTTAAAAAGTGTCACTTTTTTTTCTTTTTAAAAATATAAATCTTGAAAAGAAGTTCTTTTTAACAACTGATCATTGGTGACTATTTTGTCTTTATATAAAAATTGATTTGCAATTTGATATTTACTTAAAAAGACTAGAAAAGTTTATTTTTTATTGTTTTTCGACTTTAAGTTCCATACATGCTAGAAAAATAAAAATAAAAACTCTCGGATAAAAAAAAATATTGTTTCACTTTTAGTTGAACAAAAAAAAGTAGCTTCTACGCAAAGTGAACAAAACTAATGAGTAATGTCCTCATAAATAAACATTTTAAAAACAAGGTTTAACCAACAGATTATTACGTATTAAAAACAAACAAAAAAAAAAAATCAAAAAAGTAAAAAGAATCAGTTTTTATTTTAAAAGTTACGTTTTACATTCTCAGAATCCAAAAGATTTTACAAAGGGATTTATTTTCTCGTAAGTTTCGACATAAAAAATAAGTTATTTGAAAACAAAAATAGGATGGCCATTGATGGCCCATATGAAGGGCTGAGAATTTACTTTCACTTTGTAAAAAGAAAAGTGTTTTATTGTTTAAGTCTTTGCTTATTAAACAACTAATTTTAAAAAATATTAGGAACCTAACAATTGTCCAGTTTGCAATGATTTGAATAATGTGTCAAAAAATAAAACGATACAGCCAAGCTGAGCCCTTTTTTTCCCCCCCACTTGTGTTTTTGTACGCATAATTATTGGGCGGGGCACTGGATAAAAAAATCAATTCAAAAGTTTTTCGGTGAAAAATATTAATTCTGAGAATGGAAAACTTTTTTCAGGGAAATTTATTTTCGCCTAAGTTTCGACCTTCAAAAATACAAAGATAAAAATCTATTTTCACATTAAATGTCATGTAATATTTTGTTAAAAAATATATAGCTGCTTTCGTATTTTAAAAGTTTATTTCTCGACGTGTTTTTTATATCCACTACTTTTTTTGTTAACTTTGTTTCGCTAGTAAAGTTCCATTACGACTTAGTGTTTGATGCTCACTGGGTGCTCTATACTTGAGGCCTTGTTCCTTGTTCGACGTTTAGTAAATCACTATTTAAAAAAATGGCATTTTTAAATATATTTCCTGCTGAGTATTTTTGTTTTGCAGAAAGCTTTTTTTTTCTTTAGACTTTTTTTCCAGTTTAAAGACCAAGGTTACTAGTTCTAAGTTAGTTCATTTTAAAATCTAAATTTTCTTTTAATATCATTTACTTAGACTTTCCAAATAAGTTGAACTAACTTGGAATATCGTCGACGGCACGATTCAGGTTAACTGGTTTGCTCGTAAAAAAGAATGGTGAAAATTATTCGGCGTATATTTGTGGATTTGTTGTGAAAAAATGGAACCAAGTTCGATAGCTTTGACAATTATCCTACATTTTAATCTTCTGTCGTATCGTCTATGAATAAATATTCGAAATTTTGGTAAAAAAATCTTGTTTTTATTCTCATTAGCAGGTAACCGAATCGTCTCGAGAGTTGTACAATATGTAACCAAGTTTCCCCCCCCCCCCGGTGAAAAACGCATTCAGGACTTATTCACAAATAAATTAAATTATTTTTATATATTTTACATCTGTTACCCCCCCACCTCCCTTCACGCAAATTTCAAGTAATTCAATTTTGTAGCCTAAATGCGTATTTATGCAGAGCTCAATGGAGAATGTATTGCAAATCTATTTTTTCTTTCAATCACTTGGCCATTTTTTCTAAAATCTTCTCAAGGAAAATAAAAAAATGCAGTAAAACTATAACATTATTTAATTATATAAGCTTTTAATTGCTTATGGACTGAAGAAAAATTTTGTTTAAGGAAATTTTAAAAGAATTGTTTTTGTTTTAATGTTTTCTTTTTTAATTATGATAATTCATAAAATTTCAAAATTGTTTAAAAATTCTGAATCAATCATAAGGTTAAGAATTACACTTGATCAAAAAATAAAAATATGGAAAACTGATATTCAATGAAGACAAGAAAATATGTACCCTGAACAACCTGAATAGTACATAGAACAGCAAATAAATATTATTCAACAAAGACAAAATACATAGTACTGAGAACAAATAAATATCATTCAGCCTTAATATCTACTGGCCTAATGAGATTTATTTCAAGACAATATTTATGATATATAAATTAAATAATGAACGTGTTCTGTGATTTCAACAAGGGAGTGATTTAGGGAAAGAATCCAAAATATAAATGAGGAGCGGGTGGATGAAATGAGAGAACAAAATATCCAAAGGCCAATTTTTACATTCCATGGAGTTAGGTGTCCTCAAAACAGTATGAATAACAGTAAAACTGTGGAATTTCCACAAATATCACTTGGAAACATCATATGTATTACCACTTGTCTGTAAACACTTTCATTATCTTCCTCTGTCCATTTTATTTCTTTCCACAATCATTTTACATTCTGGGTATGATGGTAGTCTACATCTGGGTCCTGGGTATGACAATAAACTACATCCAGCAGCAAGGCCTTTGATTTGGAGGTCATGAGAAGCCTGGAAGCACTTCTTAATTGCTATTATTCTCAGAACCACCCTGGCCATGATGGGTAGCACCTGTTAGGATCCCAACTATGGAAAAATAGTTAACCCTCAAACAGGATATAATACGGTTTCTTTTATGTATTGTGTCCCTCCACATCTTCCTGTTTCTCGTAACTCTTAGTAAATGTTGTCTAGTCATTTCTCCCAAACCCTGCTATGTCATTCATTTGTACAAGCTCATCAAGTATATCTCATGCTGTTTTCCCCAGTCCTTCTTTTTCTCTACTGGTCCTGTGAATATCAGATTCTCCAAGCCCTACTTCCTCATGTGTCCCAGAAACTTCAACTGTCTCTTCCTTATGTTATGTGTAAGTTTTGTTTTTGTTTCTATTTACTCTAAAATCTCACTGTTGCTCATGTTCGGTTCATGGAACCCTCAGCATTCTTCAGGTAAAAATAGATTCTTTATTGTAAAAATACCAGTAATATATTTTCAAAAAAGCTTACCAGCAGTATATTTAAGAAAAAAAAATATTACTAGTAAATTTTTTTCTTTTCTTTTTTTTTTTTTAAAACAAGGCAGAAATGCCACTGATGAGTAAGGGGCTACATAACTGTAAAAAGATTAATTAGAAAAGAGTGAGGAGTACAAACTAGTTAGAAAGGAGCAATAGAAAGCTGGGAATGCAGGTGCGATGACAGATACATAGGTGGAGAGAAAGGGAATGATATACAGGGGTGGGAAGAGAGCTAGAGTCCAGTGGTTAATAGATGAGTATTGACAATGCATTAAATTTCTGGAGGTTGTAGCCATCAGGAAAGCAAGAATATGGGAGCGAGTTCCACAGGTGGGAAGTGCGAGAGAAGAAGCTGCAGGAGTAGAATTGTCATCTGCATTTGGCTAACCTGATTGTGAATGGGTGGGACCCAGTTGCCAGTCTGGTTGCACGAGTAAACACCTGTTGAGAAGGCACCAGTGACTTAAGTTTGTCTGAGCAGAAGCCATGAAAGTATTTATAGAACAGACAAAGGGAGGCCACATTTCGGCGGTGGGGAAGTGGCTGCAGTCGAGCCGCCAGATCAGTACCTATCACATTACAGACTCTCCTTTGGAGCCTGTCGAGAACACTGAGGAGAACGGCAGGAGTGCATGACCATAAATGGCAGCAGTACTCCATGCACGGACGGATGGTTGACTTGTATATATGCAGGATGTATTCAGGCGGAAAAAAACATCCTGGATCGACATAGTGACCCAAACTTCTTAGCAGTAGATTTAGTTATGGATTCAATATAGTGGTTCCATTTGAGGTCTGAGGAAAGGGTAAGGTCAAGGAGGTGTAGTGTATTGCTCTCAAGGAGAATCGCTTGGTCCATGCTTATGGGAGGCAGGAGAGGTTGCCTGTAATGGTTGACAGACAACAGCTTGGTCTTAGATGCATTGAAGTTGACAAGCCACTTCTTGCCCCAGTTCACCACAGTGTAGATCCTGTTCAAGGTCAGCAGTGAGATTTTGTCTGTCCGCCACGACAGGTTTCTTACTGGTGCGGGAGTATATTGTAGTGTCATCTGCATAGATGTCTACTTGGGACTTGATCTCATCTGGGAGGTCGTTGATGAAAATAAGGAAGAGCATCGGGCACAGGATAGAGCCCTGTGGGACACCAGCATTCGTGCTGTAGGATGAAGAGGCATGCCCATTCAAAACGACCTTCATTTTGTGGTTATTTAAAAAAGATTGGATTAGGTCAAGCAGGCGACCAGTAATACCGTAACCCTGTAGCTTGCATAGGAGGCCAGAGTGCCAAACCCTGTTGAAAGCCTTGGAGATGTCCAGAGCAACCACGTGAGCCTTGTCAGACTCATCAAGGGCCTGGAGCATGTACTCTGTTACGGTTGTTAGCATGTCGGCTGTGGACCTGCCAAAGCGGAAGCCATATTGCCTGTCAGAGAATAGTTTGTGGGCAGTGAGATGTTGAACTATTTCAGCATTGATTATGGCCTCGAATACTTTCCCGAACATCGGCAGAAGACTGATAGGGCGATAGTTGGATGGGTCCGAGGGTTCACCACAATTCTTAAATACAGGAACGACTGAAGAGAACTTCCAGCATGCAGGAAGCAGAAAGGCAGTAGTTAAACAGTTTAGAGAGGAATGTTCAGGAGCACACCTCTTAAGGACTATCACCGGGGTTCCATCGTCTCCACTGGCCTTATGGGGGTCAAGTTTAGAAATTACTTGGGATACTACTGTTGGGGTAATGTATACATCATGCAGTTTGGCCTCAGTTCCAATAGGGAAGTCGGGTGAGTGTACTCCAGATGAGTCAAATGTGGAGTTAGATGAGAATCTGCGGCAAAGCACTCAGCTTTTTCCGCAGATGACGTGAGAACATCAAATTCATGGATTAAAGGAGGTATTGAGGATTTGCTATTGTTCAGCACTCGTTTGCAAATCCTCCAATAGTCCTTGGAGCCGAACTTGTGGTCAGCTATGCGCTGTTGCATTCTCTCGGCAAACAACCGTTTAGCGTCATTTAGGGTTCTCTTGCACTCACTGCGAGCGGATGTGAACAGGCGCCTATTGTGATCAGTTGGCTGTCTCCGGAATAGACGGAAGTAATGGTTCCTGTGGGCAATGGCGGCTGAGCAGGCCGGAGAGGAATGAGGTTTTAAGCAGTACTTCCTGGTGGGTATGAAGGCATCAATGCCAGCTTTCATCCATGACGAGACCTCAGAGGCACAGTCATCAACTGATAGGTCGAACACTTTCCCCAAGGGACATCGCAGAGGAAATCGCGAAAGGCATCCCAGTCAGCTTTTTGGTAGAGGTAGGAGGTCCTATCGGTAGGGAGCTCTTGGGGAGAGTGAGAGTGGAAAGAAATACTGAGAGAGACAACAGCGTGGTCAGAGTTGCCGAGAGGGCAAAGCTGCGAGACTTGTCAGGCATAGAAGTGAAACATATATCTAGTAGTGAGGAATGACCCAAGGGAGTGCTTGGGAAGTGAGTGTGGAAGTCCACCACTTGCGTAAGGGATTGGGAAATAGCGAAGTTCATGGCATGAATGCCCGCCGGATCAGTAACAGCGTTTTTAAGCCACTCAGAGTGATGGGCATTGAAGTCTCCGAATACAAATATGTGCGCGAATGGGTGATAGGAAATAGACTTATCTATGTTGTCAGCAATGCTATCTAGTAGGGAGCAGTCAGGAGAGGAGGGAGAATGGTAAAGAAAGAATAGGTAACTAACCGAACTGAGGAGAGACAGGCGGAGACATATGTATTGTTGGTCAGTAGATTCGAGTGAGGTCACCCTAGCTATGGGGAGGTGTTCACTGACGTAGACACCCAGCCCATGTATGTGGACAATGGAATCCTTCCTTAAGAGGGGAAGATAACCAGGGATGGAGAGGTCAGAGGAGGGAATAGCTGAGTTGAGGTTAGTTTCGCAGAGCGCAAGGATGTCAGGGGACTTTTCATGCAGGAACGCTTCTACACTAGGAAAGTTAGTACGAATGCCCCGGATATTAGTGAAAGAAAGGTTAATGGTTTTAGGTGGTTTGAATCTAACTGGTTTAGGGTTGTTTCTGATTTGTTTTGTCATGTTTTTGTTTATAGAAAGGGACCTAGGGTAGAGGATACAGGCAGTCATTATCCACAATCTGTGCTGGGAGGGAAACTGGCTAGGGCTGCAACAAGGTGTGGCCTCAGGGTTGCCCACCGAAAGTGCTTGCAAGGACACCTATCCATGCATGACATGGCACTACAAGAACCCCGATATTATACAACTGTTGATCAGAGCAGCCGCTCTTGACGCTACGCAAGAGTTAGGGCTCCTAACTGCCAGTCGGAAGCAGCAACCAGGAAACTGCCAACCCGGTACCCTCACAGTGATGAGCCGTTGCCACCAACCAGCCAGATCGCAGGAAAATCACGGAAGCACCAATACCAAGGTCTGAGCAGAGAGAAGAGAAAGCTGGAAACTACATCCTAAACCAGAAACAAGCGGCAAGCCTCTACTCCAGTTCAATAGACGTGGGAGGACATAAAACCTTTATAAAATACGTCAATGAAACCTAATCTACAAACTGGTTTCTAACAAAGTATACACATTCTATTTGCATGAACCTGTCCTAAAAACCTTGTTGGCATTAAATAACCCACTGTGGTTGATATACTGTAAAACTAAATAAACCCAAACCCTGATCTACAAACTGATTTCTTACAAAGTATACATATTTTATTCATATGAACATATTCCAAAAGTCTTGTCGGTATTAAATAATTAATATGCCATAAGGCAAAATAATCCAAGCCACAATTTCTTTACCCTTCCTCTTACACTTCTAAGATTTTACTTATTCCCACAATCTCTTTACTCTTATTGCACTTCTAATATAGCAAACTTAACACATTCATCAGCGATTCCACTTCGCACAAAGTTTGTCATAATTGAATTTTTTTAAAGTCATTTTAGAATTATATTGCTGTTGCTAAGTCGAACAGATCTTTGACTTTTTAAAGAGCATTGTGTACTTTGTTTTTATTTTCACATTAAAAATGATAAACAATTTTTTATCCTCTAAAACGAGACTTTGCAACAGGCCATAGTCAAATTAGAAAATTCAGTTCAGCTATAAAAATAATCTATGTAAGCCAATATAGCAACATACTGACAGATAAAAACTCATTGACAACATAAAATGCATGTCAGTTTCTTTAAGTCATTGTAGTTGAATCAGATGTTCCTTACATTATTTTTATTGTTTAGACTGTTGTCCTCATCTTTATTGCCATATTTATGGTGTTTTAACTATTGTATGCTCTTGCCTTCTTCAGGTGCTAGGAATTTTGAACTGAATCCCCTATTTCGATCACTGGGGTAGATTGTTCTTGTTCCATGTGTGATGCCACTCCCGGATGCCATATAGTTATCTCCCTTGAACTCACCTCTCTAAGTTATTTGGTCACCACTTCTGTAGCCAGGTATTGAACTCACAATTCTATTTGGGTCACTATATATAGATGTTGGTTATTTCCAGTTATTTCAGATTTAAATTTTATTGTCTTTTCATCCTTTGTCAGCATTAAATTTAGATTAGAAATTTCAGTGAGAATTAACTACGCAGCAGTATAAATATTATTTGATGGCCTTAAATAAAAAAAAATGTTTTAACTTCAGTTTGTGAAAGTTAGTAAGAAATATACACGCAATAAAGTAATATTTTGATTTCTGTAAGATACCTTAATTAGGTCACATTTGATTTATAGTAATAAAGTAATATTTTAATAAACTAGTAAGGCAACAACTTAATTATGTTAAATAAAAAAAATACTGACTGTTTAGTTTATTAAAATATTACTTATTTTATTATTAAAAACTAAATGACTCATAATTTATTAAGATCAGTGGTGGCATCCAACCTGTTTGCATAAACCAATTATTAAAATGATAAAAGCTTAGTAAACTAGTCATTGGATTATCCCAAAATAATCTTACATATTAATAGCTGATGGTCTAGGTAAAATGATTAGTTACATTGAAACTCTAGTTCCCATATGATCACTGAAGTAAGTAACATTGAGCCTGGTCAGTATGTAGATGGGTGACTGTTTGGGTATGTCAGGTGCTCTAGGCTTGAATATGTGAGTTGTGTGACTTGGAATGGTTAATCAAATAGGCAGATTTCAATTCATGTTAGATTCATTATGTTTACTAAGAGGAAATCCTCATGACCCCCCCCCCCGCTTTCTCTCCTTCCAACTATGGGTCAGTTAATAATACATGTGCCAATAAATCATTATCTTAAAATCTAAAAGACATAGAAAATAGATTCATTATGTTTACTAAGAGGAAATCCTAGTGACCCCCCCCCCCCCGCCTTCTCTCCTTCCAACTATGGGTCAATTAATTATACATGTGCCAATAAATCATTATCTTAAAATCTAAAAATATTTCCTCACTTTAAATAAACTGTGAAGAGTTGATAAGACATAGAAAATAGATTCATTATGTTTACTAAGAGGAAATCCTCATGACCCCCCCCCCCACCTTCTCTCCTTCCAACTATGGGTCAGTTAATAATACATGTGCCAATAAATCATTATCTTAAAATCTAAAAATATTTCCTCACTTTAAATAAACTGTGAAGAGTTGATAAGACATAGAAAATAGATTCATTATGTTTACTAAGAGGAAATCCTCATGAACCCCCCCCCCCCCCGCCTTCTCTCCTTCCAACTATGGGTCAGTTAATAATACATGTGCCAATAAATGATTATCTTAAAATCTAAAAATATTTCCTCACTTTAAATAAACTGTGAAGAGTTGATAAGACATAGAAAATAGATTCATTATGTTTACAAAGAGGAAATCCTCATGAACCCCCCCCCCCCCGCGCCTTCTCTCCTTCCAACTATGGGTCAGTTAATAATACATGTGCCAATAAATCATTATCTTAAAATCTAAAAATATTTCCTCACTTTAAATAAACTGTGAAGAGTTGATAAGACATAGAAAATGAATCCATCAATCAAATACTGATTAGCTACACAGGCATGTCTTAAATTTATTTATATTCTCTGGAATATAAATGTATAAAAACTATCATGGCTAAAAAGTGAGGGATCAGTTTATATATTGATTGTAATATAGATTTGGTCTTCCAATTTATATCCACATTATAATTTCTCGTTTGTTTGTATAAATTTTAATTAAGTATGAATCCACCTCTTCTCCCCTAATTATGGGTTAATTAGTAAAGACTTGTATCACTAAACTATTTACTGCCATGAATTTGCTAAAAAAGCAGCATAACATGCCAAAAAAGCCCCCAAACTTAATAAAAACAAATTTTTTCTGTCAAAATCTTGATGTTATTATTAAGAGGAAAAATGAAAGAATTTTTTTAAGTATTTTAAAATCGTCATTTAAAAATTTTTCATTTGTACACCCTAAAATCCTTAGAATAATGACCAGCATCCATATTTATATAGGTACCTCCACTAATTCATTGAAAAAAACAGCATAGTATGAAGTAAAAAGGCCTCAAACTTAATAAAAGCAAACTTTTTCTATCAAAATGTTTATTATTGTGAGGAAAGATCAAAGTACTTTTTAATTATTTTTGAGAATTTTTTAATCCTTTCTACCACATTTAAAATTTCTGTAAAACTTTTTTTTTTCATCAGTGGGTGATGAAACTTTTACCAGAGTTTACTATGAATAAATAATGTAATCATGGTAAAATGCCTTCGTTTCTGGTGAAAAACACATTCATTTGGAAATTCTTGCAAAAATCAAATAATTCTCGGATTTTAATGAAACTTTCAGGACTTATTCACAAATGAATAAAATTATGTTTTAAAATTATTAGTTTTAGAAAATCTTGGTTAAAAAAACTTTTCAATAATCTTGGAATTATTTCAAACTTTTGTTCTCATCTTGGTTGATATAGGTGTTATAATAGACACGTTTCGACCAAGATCTTTGCGCAATATCCTATGAAATTAATTATTCTTTCATGTTGGTATTTGGTTTGCCACTACCAAGTCCAAGGATCGAAGTAATGACTACTAGATGATACTAACACATGTATAATTACTCATCTCAGAAATAAATACAAATTATGACAAGTGGCACGAACCCACTAACATAATCTAGTTGTCAAAAATCCATCTGACACTGAATATAAAAGGCTCCAAAAATAAAGCCGTTTGAGACGGTGATGTAGTGGATATAGTAGTTGGTTATACATGTTAGTATCATCTAGTGGTCATGAGTTTGATTGTTGGACTTGGTAGTGGCGAACCAAATTCAAACATGAAAGAACAATGATTAATTTCACAGAATATTTTGCAATAATCAACGAGATAATCCACATCAGCCAATCTATGGACACCTGATGCTGACCAGAGGGTACTTGGTTGAAATATTGTCTATTATAGCACCTATATCAACCAAGATGAGAACAAAAGTTTGAAATAATTCCAAGATTATTGAAAATTACTCATTTCAGAAATAAATACAAATTATGACAAGTGGCACGAACTCACTAATATAATCCAATTGTCAAAAATCCATCTGACACTGAATATAAAAGGCTCCAAAAATACACTACTAAAGTCCTTTGGGATGGTGGCATAGTGGATATAGTAGTTGGTTATACATGTGTTAGTATCATTTAGTGGTCATGAGTTTGATCCTTGGACTTGGTAGTGAGAGTACCAAAAAATCCAACATGAAAGAATAATAATTGATTTCACAAGATATTGGGCAATAATCAATGCGATAATCCACATCAGCCAATCTATGGACACCTGATGCTGACCGGAGGGTACTTGGTCGAAACGTTGTGTCTATTATAACACCTATATCAACCAAGATGAGAACAAAAGTTTAAAATAATTCCAAGATTATTGAAAATTACTGATCCTCAGAAATAAATACAGAAAAGTTTTTATATTTGTTTTCTTAAAATAACGTGTCACATTCACAGATGTATATTTTATTTTCGCAAGATTTTTAAAACTTAGAATGAACTTTTGTTTACAAATAACTCCAAATTTAATGAAAATGCTCAAAATCTTAAGATTCTGGTCAATAGAATTTGTATGAAAACTTCAGGAAAACTTCTCCATTTGTAAAAAATGATTTAAAACTTACGTATTGAAAATTAGTGAAGTTACCTACACTAAACCATTATTATCTCAAAAATAAAAATCTTACAATCTAAAAATATTATCTGGCTTTAAATAACCTGCAAAGGGGTTAAAAAGCCATGAAAAAACAAATCAATCAATAGCATCATTCATCCAAAAATTTAGTTATTTATTTATTCTAGTTTGGAATCAGTTCTACTTTCTCATTTCCAATAAGACCTCAAAATTACTTGGCCTCCAACTCTTTGTTATACCAGTAAGCTGCATTCTTGAATGATGATAATATTTCTCTCTTTTTTTATTTTGATTTACTTCATTTTAAAAATCATTTTTTTATATTTTTCCAGCTTTGAAATGAAATCTTCATGAATCCAATGGTGAAAGAATCTAAAACATCTCAAAATTTTCTCATCAACTGAATTACTGGTGTGAAAAGGAAAAAAAAAGTTTTTTTCTGTTCTTATGAAGAACTGTTTGAAATATTTAGCATTAGGAGATAAATTTTTGGTCAAGTAAATATGGCAGAAAGTTACCCCCATTTAACAGCAGAAAGTAAGGACTTATGGAGAAAAGAATTTGACTCAGGAGAAGCATTTCGTCATTATTTGCTATCAACAGAAAATGGAAACCCAAATAGTAAAGGAAAGGATACACTTCTGAAAAATCAGGAAACACTTGATGTAAAAACAGACGACAATTTGCATTCTAAAAATTTCCAAAACCCTTTAAAAAATTACAGTAATCGCACAACCACTGGTAACATTTCACTTTTGCCAAATTGGGTTTCTCTGCTCACCAAACATTCAGATAAGGTGCTTGAAATTCTCACAGACAAACTTGGAGAAAGAATTGATTTACATATTGAAAATAATATTGCAACATTTCTGTGTATCAATACTGAGTTGGTTAAGTCCTTGCTAGAAAATGATGTGATCATAATAAATCATGACCCTAATGAACAATCCTGTTTAAAGGCAAATGTTCAGAAATGGTCAACTCTTATCGATGCTTTGCAAAATAAGTATTTTTGTGTCATCTTTAGCGAAGAGGACTTTTCCAAAACATTCATCTGCACCAAAGCATCTGACTTTGAATCAGTTGATTCAATAATCTCAAAGTTTTGGGATCAATATCCAACTGATGTTGAAATCTCTCCTCAAGTGAAGGAATTTCTGATATGCAATAAGGCCTTCTCAGATTTAGAATTATTGGAAACAGCTCAAGATAAAATCTGGATTCATAATATCAGAAAGTCTCGTCTTGCAGAATTGAAAAAAGAAATAGAAAAAGTTACTTGCCAAAGTTATTTACTTGATGAAAATGAATATGAGATTTTATGTGAAGAGAATAATGAAATTTTATCAAATGTAGAAAAAAAGTTTCACGTAAAGGGGAATCCATATCAGCTTGCAATGGTTGCAGATATTCCTACAGTCCTGCAGGTAAATCAACTGATAAGCATTTCTTGCATCACAATTCCTGATCCTGAAAATATTCCAGTGGATTCTCTCATCACTGTGGAATGGAAAACACCAAAACCAGAAACAGGTCAGTAACATATATTTTTTTAACTTTGTGATATAGTGCCATCTGTAATATTTCATAGATATATTGGGCCAGAATCAAAATTCAGGTTTTCTTTTTCATTTTTTTCATTTTTTTATTTTTAGTGAATTACAGCGACAATATTTTGATATTGTGAATGGATTTATTCAGCTGCATATGTGCCATTTTGTTCAATTACTTTTTGCCATTATCATGACATCTTCATAATTCTATTGTCTATGAAATTGGCTACATTCTTAGTAATGAACTGGTTTCACTGGATTACAGCTTTCTGCAGGAACTGATGTTCTGCTGATGAAGAGAATTTTGTAGGGATTGGAATAAGTTGTCATGTAAAGTGAGTGAGTATGTTAGAAGTAGTAAGATATTGCAGTCAAGATATACCAATTTCTGAGTACTTAAAACTTATATCAAAATGGCACTCACAACATTTTCTTAAAATGTGTTTTGTTGATAAATTCTTCATAAAACATTCAACCTGTCATCAGGCTGACAACACATCAAAACAGATGCTGCAGGGTTAAAAACATGGGCTAAATTGCATATATGCAATTCAGTAAACTTAAAGTAAATAATATTTATTTCAAATCAGAATAATTATACATTTTCAGCTAATATTTCTCAAATAAAGTTACAGAATAATAATTTTTTATTTTTGTAAGATTTTTTCATACAGAGAATGATGTTGTGATGGTGTTTATGATGCTGTGGTGTTTGTAATTGCGTATATAACGGCCCAGTATATATATTCAGTGATGGCTATTAGCATTTCAGTGGTAGACCTGGCAAAGTGGAGCCACATTCTTTGTAAGAGATTATGTTGTGAGATGTAAGATGGTGAACTATTTCAGCATTGATAACAACCCCAAACACTTTGCGAAAATGTTGTAAGAGGCTAATAGGGTGATAATTCAAGGGGTCAGAGGGCTGACCAGAGTTTTTAAAAACAGGAACTACAAAGGACTTTCAACAAGCAGGAAGAAGTGAAGCAATAGTTATAAAGTTTGGCTAGAGCTCTAGGCACATTAGATACTGGAGATGGGATTACATACATATATATATATATATATATATATATATATATATATATATATATTGTAATTTTGTTAATACAATGGTTTATAAAAGCATTATATCACTACACAAAAATTTTCATGTTTCAGAACAATACTAGCTCTTCAGGTGATATTTTAAAATAAATGGTGAAAATGATTTATTTAGAAAATATAAAATGAATTCATGGTTATTTAGAAAATTAAATAGTGGTAGTTTAAGAATATGCTTGTAGGTATGTCAATATTGTTCAATCAAAACTGAGAATTAGGTTGAACTATGAAGTTGAAGATTTGGGTTGTGAAAAGAAACAGAGTATCTTGATGTCAAGGCATGACACTTTTTAATTTTGTCTGGGTAAGATACATATTAGGGCCATACATTATTTATATGGTAGATAATAATTTCTAACAGCAGGTTGGATTTTAGGTTTTTTTTTTTAAATTTGATTTTCTATTACTTCATCAGTTATAGGGAGTGGATTGTTTAGGATAGAATTAAATAATTATGGTATACTAAGATAAATTGTAGTTAAGAAAACCAAAAAGTATTGTGTGGGTCATTTATGTTAGTAAAATAATTTTGAATTTTTAAGTTGTATTAGAGCTTAAGTTATAAATGAACAGTTGTAATTAATTAAATTTTAGAAAAATTGTGAAATTGAATGCCAGTCGAATTCATTTCATTCACTTACACACGAATACCCTTGTGGGAAGTATTAATTCAGCTCTTCTCCTTCCAGCTATGGGTTGAATAGTAGGACAGATTGGGTTATATAGCCTTGGTTGGTAACCAGTCTACTACAGAAAGAAATAACAACATACTGCAGGAAAATTGTTTGCCTAGTCAGTCATGTCTTGAAAAAGACACAATCATCTAAGCATGTATCACATATGGCACTTTGCTGAAAGTGCTAAAAGTTAGGGAGGCTTGGAAGTTGTGGAGAGACATGATCGCCAAGCATGTATCACATATGGCAATTAACTGACTGACTTTTTTGGAAGTTATTGTTGAATTTATTTCCAAATCATTCATTTTTTGTTAAGTCCTTTTCAAAAGCATTGAAATATGTTAAATACATATTTTTAATGTACATTATATTTATGGTGTAAATTGCTCAATATCAGGGTTAGAGCATATGTAAATATGAACATAAAAGTGGACACTGAGGTCAACACCAAGCTGCCAGAGTTTGTTTCATGCTTGCACATTCGACTGAATGCTTTTGCCGGGTGTTGTCCTCAATGTTCACATTATAATCAAATTTGTGCTATATGGTTACATCACTTTGTTAAGCAACATTGAATCTCGTCAGTATGTAGACTAGTGATTACTAGGGAATGCCATGTGCTAAAAGGTTGGATATGTAGGTGGTGTAATGGAAAATGGCTTGGAGAGCTCAGTTCCAATTCCTGTTGAGTTCATTATATCTACTTATGTGTAAATACCTTTGGGAAAGCTATGTATCCACGAGTTACAGGTTAATTTGTAAGACTCGTATTACTCAACCATTATTATCTCAAAGTAGTTCTTACAATCTAAGAATATTTTCTGGTTTTAAATAACCTGCAAAAGTTTGATAGCTGTATAAAATGAATTAATCAACTGAATAACCATTTTACACCAGAGAAAGCAATAAAGCCATTAAGATACAAGCATAGGTTCTTGAGTATATATATATATATATATATATATATATATATATATATATATATTTTGTAATAGTTGTTACAATGGTTTATAAATTCATAGTATCACTACACAAAAATTTTCGCGTGATACTATGAATTTATAACAACTATTACAATATAACGCTCTACGTTTGTATCGAGCACTCTTTATAAAAATAAATGCATGAACAAGCAGGTTAAAAAACCTATGAGTTCCACAACTTTGTTACAATATTTATATATATTTGATGTTTGTTGCTGAAATGTCAGTTTTTATTTTTCAGATTACATCCCTATTTTTCAAGGACTAAAATATAAAATTTTTCAGTATGTGTCTTGGAATCCTCCCAGGAATCATATCAGTCTTTCTGTGCCAGAAATGAAAAGCAAAACGTGTTCTTGGAATTTAATTTTTGAAAATTGTTTCAAAATTGTTTTTGCTGATAACAATTTTCCGCACACCATTGGCATCACCATTCCTATTGAAATAGCTGGAAATCTGGCAGAATTCTGTCAAAATATTTCATTTGCCGTGAGAAAATTGCCAAATAATGACAAACATCCAATTTGCATTTTACTTCTGGCTAAAACTTCTGAAATGACAAATAAAGTTATCGGTATTCTGAAAACACCTTTCGCAGAAACGCCAAACATAAAAGTTTCTTCTCCTTCATCAGGATCAGATGTAAGACACTTGGGTGAGTATCTTTTTTTTTTTCTTGCTAATTCTAACTACATCAATATAGAAGAGAAGAGTTTCCATAAAGACATTCAGCACAATAATTCATTGAGATGCCTGTTATACTTTATTCATTGAACGTGTTTATCAAGTCTCATTTTGCAATCTCTTTTTTTTATTCTTAAGTAATGTTTATAGTCAAGCAAAACCTCTATTTCTTGACAAGCTTTAAACTTTGTGCCCACAAAAAACCAATGCATCAAAAGGACGATTTTTTTTCTTTGAAACCACTATTATCAGTTTAACTACCGTCACTCCTCGGCAATGTTTATCGTTTTAAAAAAAATTGATTAAAATTATAACAACATCTGACCATATTAAAGTCTGGTATTGAACTCACTACTTTTTGGGTCAAGTCAGTGGATCCAATCAACACTTTCACCCACTGGGTCATGTGTTTTTGAGAAAATTATACCCCAGTGAATGAAAGAAAGGGTTCAGTTCAAAATTTAAATCACCTGAAGAAGGCATAAGCTTATAGTGGCCAAAATATCATGAATATGACACTGGAGACGAGGACAACAGTCCAAACAGTGTAAATAATGTTTCCATTTTCGTAGATATAGAGTTAATATACACACAACATTTTAACTAAATACTCCCTGGTCATCATCAGGTGTTCATTTATTTTGCTGGTATTGTGACATTTTGTTTCTGTGATATTAGTTATTGTTCACTACCAATGATCACAAGTATAACCAATTTCTGTATTCATTGTGCTGAAGGATAATATGGTGTTTTCTGGAGCCTTGTATATTGAATGTCAGATGGTTTTTAACATTTGTTTATGATGGGAAGCTTGTACAGCATTTCATAATTTAGTATTTAATTTCTGAAATGAGTTTCTTGTCAGCATTTTTGTATTATTTTCAAACTGTTGTTCTCTCCTTGGTTCTCTCTCTCTCTCACACACACACACACACACACACACACATACATATATATGTGAGTTGAATATATGGATCAGAGTCTGACAAGATGACAGAAGAAAGTAAAAGAACTAAGTAAGAAAATAATCTTAATCTAATTTGTTTCACTTTTATTGGTCATATATGTGTTAAGTGTATTATCTCTTGCTTTAATACTCATGACACATATCTGACCAATAAGAGTCAGTCAGTTGAGTGTCATAAGTGATACACACTTAGCATTGCTTTCTGCTGTAGACAGGTTGCCAGCCAAGGCTATAGAACCCAATCTGTCCTATTATTTAACCCATACCTGGAGGGAAGAAACGGATTAATACCTTTCCCAAGGGTATTAAGAACTAACCCCAAATCACAACATACCAGTCTCTTTGTTATTTTTCATTTTTCTATCGATCTGAAGAAGCTTTAATAAAAGTGAAACATGTTAGATTGAGATACATTTCCTACTTTGTTTCTTTACTTTATTCTATCATATATATATATATATATATATATATATATATATATATATGGTACAATGGATAAATTGTGGCCATTTTATTTCTGTTATACATATGCACATTTTTTATTTTGTCTACTGCACAATATAGTAGGGTCAGTTGAGCACCGTCTGTGTGCAGAAGAGCACCATGAGGCAATTCACTCACCCAGAAATTTGGAAATGGCATCCTGTACTGCTTAGCATTCACATTAGTGATGGCAACATTATGCTTCCATTCATCTTCCCACAGGGCCTCAGACTCAACATGGATGCCCACATCAAGTGACTTGAGGAGGTAGTGCTACCTTGAGTCAAGAGAGTGGTTCTGAAAGACCTGATCTTTGGCAACAGAACTCCGCGCTATGACACACAAACAGGAGAACCTAGTCGTGGCTGTTGGAAAATTTCTGCGGCCACATCACTCCTTACATCTGGCTACCTAACTCCCCAGACTGCAACTCACTTGATTATTATGAGCAAGAGACCAACAAAACTCCTTGTAATACCAAAGATGAACAGAAGGCAAGGATTATGGCAGCATTTACCAACATAAACAAGGAGACTGTTCAAAAAAGAGGTGCAGGAGATTTCAAAGTCATTTGAAGGCTGTGTTTGAAGTCAATAACAATTTCTATTGAATAAATTTACACTTTAGTATTTCAAGATATTTTTGTGTAATTTTGGTAAATATGTAACATTATTTCTGGCATGAAAAAAGAGAAAGAAAAAAATTGAATATATTTTTTCATCTCTTTCGCCTTCAACTGCTAGAAGCTAGGTGAACTATATGTTTAGACCACTCTGGAAGGTAAATAAAGTTTTTTTTATGGCTATTGAATTTTGGCAAAGATTCTTATGAAAATCGGAGAGGCTATTTTCAAGAGAAGTGAATTTTTCATTTATTGAAAAATTTAACGATCATTGATAGAAGCGACAGTTTGTGTAAGGAACAGACTTACCTAAGAGCATGAGAGATTTTATAGTCCCTTGGTGAGAAGGAATGATAAAATTCTCAGAAATAGTCTCCTTGTTCTTTGTGGAATTTTGTGATGCTGAGAATTAAAGGAGAAACATGATTGTTTCTTCAACCAAAGCTAGATGATTTCTTACAACGATTGAAATAATAAAACACAGATACAAAGCAACCATACACCAAGAGAGTCTGGGCAAAAGGAGTTTTGGACCATTAATTCAAATTTAACCATTGGGCTGAAACACTCCCCCCGAGTGGTGGTGGAAGGCATTTTCACAGAATAGAAAGGGATGGAGGTTGATCAGATGACCAATGAAAATAAGTGCGCTGCTGGATTTTGGGAAAACATGAACATTTGACACCTCAAGTAATATTGGGAGGGACTCGCACAGTAAAGAGGGAGATGAGGTTGATCAGGTGACCAAATGAAGAATCTCTTATTGGTCGTTTGGAAATGCTAAGTGTACCCAAAGCGTTTCACAACCATAAGCAGATGAGTAGGTGGGTTTTCAGAGAAACACTTGAGTATCATAAAGTAGGATTGGTACAGAGCGATTTAACATGTGAGATGTGTTGTCACATTACTGCCTGACTTAGAAGAAACTCTGACTTTAGCCTGGTGCCAGATTAACAAATTTAAATAAAGTGTTACGTCCTGTAGAAGATTTGGGTTAGAATTATAATTGTCTGCATGCAAGTATGATTAACCAAATATTGTACTGAACGGAACATATGAATATAAACTACTTGTTGATTTTTCAAATATTTCCTTTTCTTATTCTTACATAAAAGTATTGATAATTGAATAATATTTGGTCAAAAGTTACAGCTCAAAATTAATTATGCAATTCATTATAAAAAATGTGTTAAATGGATGAAAATTATATGTTCACATTTGAACAACATTTGTT
The DNA here is from genome assembly GCA_037127315.1 of Ascarosepion bandense. Lineage (NCBI taxonomy): Eukaryota > Metazoa > Mollusca > Cephalopoda > Sepiida > Sepiidae > Ascarosepion > Ascarosepion bandense. The sequence goes on along the minus strand of JBBBDQ010002032.1, from coordinate 164,737 downwards.
AGTTTAAAAATTGTTAATATGTACTGAATTTATTTGTAATTTTCTTCCTTGAGTAAATTAGAATTTCTTCGAAATTGTAATTGCAGATAATTCCCCCGGAGAATGTTCAGTTGATGTAATAACAGGGTTGATCACTGATATGAAGGTATGTGTATTATGAGTGATTTTCTTTTAATTTCTATTGATAACCACTATTATATTATACCATATTTTCAAGTTAAAAACGTGGAATATATTTTGCTTTAGTATAATTCTATATTTATTTATTAGTGCACGTGATGGCTGGATGTTGATTTGAAACAGGATCTTGTTGAGAATGGGAGACGAAAAAAAACTTGGAAGATAAGTGAGTGGTGTTCTGATATGTTGAGAACAAAAACAAGTTAAAGATATGGATTTAAACCCATTAGATAGTTAGAAAAATAATGGCTAATTTCAGAAACATTATTTTATTTTTGAAAAATTAACTGTAGAAATGTTAAAATTAGTCAAAATATGAGCCTTGAGCATGTGGTGGATATGAAATAAAAATAACTTTCTTTTCTTCACTGTTTGTAAATTTGCAAACCAGTGTGAAAATCTATTTCTGACCAATAGAAAAAAGGATTGACTTCATACTATAGGAAAAAGACCAATGCAAATTTTGAGAATTCTTTTCTAACCAATGAATGGGGAGCAATTTACAAAACTGAGAGAAATTAACAAGCCAATGTCAAAATGTTCTTTGATATAAATAGAGAAAGAAAGTTGAATGGGTCAGATGGGAGCGAAGATCAGCTAGAACACCACCACAATTGAAAAGAAAAATTTCAAAACACTCATCTGGACATAACGTCTCATTGGCATACATTCGCACACTCTCTCGTTCTCAAATGCTATTTTCCTTTATCTCTTTTTCTTCATCTTCAACCACTCACCATTAATGAAAAGAAGACAACAGCAACAATAACTTAACTGACTCCTAAAATTAATGTTGTTCAATTACTTGCTGTCCGCAAAAAGAAAGAAAGAAAAAAAGGAACAAAGACTTTACTACTACCCTGTTGATACATTACTTAGTGAAAACATGAACTTCTCTTTTTCTGCACACATATTTTGCTAAAACAAACACTTAATGTTTTAAACTCTTTACTAATATTTCTCTTAGAACATTTCCCCAGATAATAATTTCACTTCCTACAAATTGATGTCACTGTGTTCTATAAATAGATTTCCACTTATTTATGCAAATGAAACACTTTCAACCTTCTTTCAACCTTCTTATCTAGATTAAATTGTGTAAAGTTTGGTTATGTTTGGTGCAAGGCTAGTTTAATAAACATGCTCGAGCTCCCTACTTCAAGCCTCTATACACCTCTGCCAATGATCAACAAGATTGTTTATTCCTTGTTGATAAAAAGTTATTGGCGGTGATGCAACTATCTTTGAAAACTGTTCCACCTCTGGTTTGAACCTAAAAATGTGTGTAAGAGCTTAAAAATGATAATCAGTGGGTGAAAGATCAGGAGATTATGGAGGATGTGGTAAACTCATGTATCCCGAGTCTGTGAGTTTTTGCATCATCATTCTTGCAACATGTGGCTGTGCATTATTATGGAGCAGAATTGAACCCCGTTGATTCACCAATGCAGGTCTCATTTTTTGCAGATGTGTATGCATTTCAGCAAGTTGATAACAGTAAAGCTCGGCATTAATGCTCTGATTGGCTTCCAGATAGTTGTTGTGGATAACACCAATTGCAGACCACCAGAGAGTCCCCATAATCTTTTGCTGATGCAACTTTGGCTTTGAGAAAAGTTTGAGACTCATCACAATCAAGCCATTGACCTACTCATTTACTATTTTCATAAAGTATCCACTTTTCATCACACATGACTATTTGGTCAAGAAAGGAATCATTGGAAAAAGAGCATTCAGCACACTTCAAAACATCTACATTTTTGATTTTTATTGAAATCCCAAGAAACCTATTTATCAAGCTTTTTCACCTTGCCAATACTCTGCAGATTGTGTGAGACTGTTGCAGTGCTGACACCAAGTATCTGAGACATTTCTCTGACACTTTGATGTAGGTTTTGCTCAACAACTGTTTGCAATTGTTCGTTGTCAAGACTGCATGACTGTCATCTATCCTCTGCATCTTAAAGGCTCTCGTCACCAGTACGAAATTTCTGGAACTACCTTCATACTGTCTGATCACTTGTGCACCCATCTCCTTGTGCTCCGTTAATATTGGCAGAAGTTTGGGAGGCACTGTGCCCAAAGTGAACTAATACAAGAAAAGTAAGCAAAAATAATGTTTTGTCATGTTCATAATTAAGGGCTTCTATGCTTCAAGAATATTTCTATCTGAAAATAAGTTATAAATTATCAAAGAGCACACGTTAATTATTATTCACTTAATATATAACGTGAATACTATGTTAAAATGGTTTTTCAAAATACAACACTTCAAGAGCCCATTATTTTCTTAACCTAATATAAAATGTGACGAATAAGGAGCCTGAGAGAATTTGGACCTGGGCATGGCATACTATACTCCAGGCCTACTCATGGTGCAACTCTGAGCCAGAACTGGAGGCCTATTGAAAAATGTTTGATTTTCAAAAATTTTTTGAAGAAAATTGTGTTAACTATCTTTTGAAATACTTAAAATAACATTTTGACCCATACCTGAGGATAATTGGATTTGTTTAAAGTTAAATAAATGAAAATATGTATTTTTGTTGTCGACATTGATAAGGTAGTTAAGATTTCTGGTAAAAGATATGATCCACATAATGTTGAAACAGAAACATACACACTATTTACAGGTCTCACTGAACCATTCATTCATTCTACTCCCAGGGATCGAATAAAGTGGCTGGTCCAAATTTCCATTCAAGTTACCAGGTTCAACAAGTAGTACCTGAAGAAGGTTGGGAGGCATCAGCTGAAATGTGTATATGACAATAAATTATCTCGGAAATATAGACAGATGAAAAAAAGAAATAATTCTAGGAAAGTTTGAAAACCTTTAAAGCTTATTCTTTGTCTGATCTGAGTGTGTAATATTTTGCAAATATTTTTCAAAACTATATATTCGAATATGAGCAGGCTTTCTCTCCATGTTAAACAAATCAGACTCTGAAATAAGCATAAAAATGTTACTTAATGATTTATAGTCCCCCACCTTTTACTTTATTGTATGGAAAAGAGTGAAACCCCAAAAAAATAACCATTGGCAAGTGTGGAAAGAAGGAATCTTTAGTTTTCCACAGTCAATTGAATTGGTTTATTTTCCATACTTTTCATAATAAAAAATGGTTTTGTATTCATTGAGTTGATTATCATTTCTTGTAATATATCCAGCTATGTACATGACAGCCATTTTTATTTCATCAGAAAGAGATGGTTCTAAATTTTCTACATTGTCAAATTTTTCTGAACCTTCCCCACAAAGTTCATTATCACAATATGTACATTTGTGACCTGGCTTAGCATCAAAAACTTCAATATTTACATTTTGATTTTAAAATGATGTCTACTTAATATGCAGCTTTTCAATACACTGTTGGGCATTTATCAAATAGGTACCACCTGATCCTTGACAAAGTTTACTAAATTCTATTTCTAATAGATCAGTTGTAAATTGCCCAAGTAACATGTATTGTAGCTAAAAGATGTTGACATAGACTAACAATTCCATTGCAAGGATGGTATATGATAGTAGTAGTGTGTTTGGATAATTGTTTTATATGATTACCTTGACTACCAGTCATTTGATCAAACTCAATGATAAAATCAAGTCATTTTGAGATCTTATTTGAGCTTTTAGAGGGTCATTGTATAGTTTATCAATTTGAAGGGTTTTAACATTTAAAATTTTCCACTATGTCAAAACCTTGGTTATAAAGATGGCAGAATCATTCTGATGCACATTTATTCCAGACTGAGTGAGAAGTGCATTGTATTTTTTTTTTTTTTCTGAAAACACTACGAGGCAAGTAGAAACCCGTTGTGTTTCTATGGGCTTTGAAGCAATGGAAAGTTCATTTAAATCTGATATTTTAACTAGTCTTTCAGATTCAAAACAAATAACTGTTAAAGATGTGCCATTTTGCAACTGGTTTTATTTGCAACAGTTAAATGCTACAACTGGATACATCTTTTTTGTTGTTGATTAGACTTTCTTTCAAATTTGTATAATTATTCTTATCTAATTCTAAAAAAGCAGCACCTTGGTTAATATTTTGTTTACCATGTTTTTAGAATATTGAATTAAATATTTTTAATATTATTATGTGACATTAATTTTATGTAAAAAAAAAATGACATTTTTAAATGGCCTTTTTATTGATTTTATAAGAATATGACATTTGGTTCTACTTTAAGCTTTAATGAAAAACTTTAAAAATTAAACTATCATTAATATATGTTTATCTTACCTTAAAAACACAACTAATAAAAAATTCTATGAATGCATTTGTTCTTTATGAATAACAACAATATTAGAGAAAAATATTATAGCAACCTTGTGAAATAATAATGCTAATTTACTTTTAATAAATTTTGAAGTAATAAAAACAAGAGTAGAAAAACACCTTCAGAAAGATGTGCATCTGTTAAAAACCAGACATTAACTTCCTTTTAATATTATTTATTAATGCCATTTTTTTTCTTTTATTTTAATAAGTAAATCATTACAGTTCACTCAATAACAAAAAGAAAATGTGGTAAAAATGAATCATATTTTTAACTTTTCAAGACAAATATACAGGGCATAACAAAGGGAATTTGTTTTTGAAGTGTTAACTGATTGCTTTTTTATTTTTATTTTTATTTTTTTCAAAAACATTGAATAAACCTTTAACAGAAAAATACTGAGTGACTCTTCAGCTATATTTTTTTACCATATTTTTAAAAATCTTTAGAGAAGACCCTGTAAAAATGACTGAGCAGTGGGATTTCATTCACTCTTACAGCATTTTTACAATATCAAAAATAAATGTTGAATTAAATATTTAGATTTTAATTATAATTATGTCATTAAATTTATGTAAAAACATTCTTAAATGTTTTCTTTCATTCAAAAATATTACATCTGCACTTATTTTACGTTTAATAGTAACTAAACTGAAATAATTTAATGTTTAAAATAAAAACACAAATTACTTAGAAAAGAATTAACTTTTATCAATGAATAATTCTTGTGTATATAACAGTATCAAAGAAAAATATAAAATAACTTTGTGACCTTTGACAAATAAAGCATTTTATTTTAATTTTACATAAATAAATTCTGTAGTAAAAAAACAAGAATGTAAAAAAAGTCTTTAAAATATTTAGACCTCATGGAAGAATCAAAGCATATTTGCTTTTTTTTTTCTTCATTCACTTTCTCAACATAATAACATAGGTTTCCTGTGCATATCCTAAACATACATTCTTGGTAATTGTTTTAATAAACTTTCCTCTTTGGCACGTAGACTTTGTGAATTTAAAGACAATATTAAATTGGTGGCAAAGTATCCTCATCAGGCATCACAGCAAATAACATGAAGAAGACTTAATATTATAACCAATAGAAACTGAGATATAACAAAGATAATGACAATCATTTTTTTGAAAACTATGCAATATCAATTTTCAAAGAAGAATCGGTAATGTTATTAGTCCAGTTCTGGCATTTCAGCTTCATTTATTCTTTTTTTTTTTTTTTTTTTTTTTTTTTTTAATTGGAGTAGATAGTACCTTCTATCGCCCGGTCTTACACTCCATCCCCTTCTTATGGACAGGAGTAGAGGTGATCGCCTTGTTTCTTGTTTAGGAAGGGGTTCCCGGTTCATCTCTCTCTTTTTCGGTCTTTATTCTCTTTTCCAATCTTTTCACTCTTTTCCTTTATTATTTTATTTATTTATTTATTTTTTTTTCAATTGGAGTAGATAGACTAAACTATCGCCCGGTTCACACTCCACCCACATCTATTGAACAGGTGAAGAGGCTCATCCCTTGTTTCCTGTTTAGGATGCGGTCCCCGGTTTTCTCTTTTCCAATCTTTTCACTCTTTTCCTTTATTATTTTATTTTATTTTTTTCAATTGGAGTAGATAGACTAAACTATCGCCCGGTTCACACTCCACCCACATCTATTGAACAGGTGAAGAGGCTCATCCCTTGTTTCCTGTTTAGGATGCGGTTCCCGGTTTTCTCTTTTCCAATCTTTTCACTCTTTTCCTTTATTATTTTATTTTATTTTTTTCAATTGGAGTAGATAGACTAAACTATCGCCCGGTTCACACTCCACCCACATCTATTGAACAGGTGAAGAGGCTCATCCCTTGTTTCCTGTTTAGGATGCGGTTCCCGGTTTTCTCTTTTCCAATCTTTTCACTCTTTTCTTTTATTATTTTATTTTATTTATTTATTTTTTTTTTCAATTGGAGTAGATAGACTAAACTATCGCCCGGTTCACACTCCACCCACATCTATTGAACAGGTGAAGAGGCTCATCCCTTGTTTCCTGTTTAGGATGCGGTTTCCGGCTTTCTCTTTTCCGTTCTTTTTACCCTTACGTAGCCCCTTGCGCATCAGTGGCATTACCGCCTTGCTCGGGGTGATATGATTAAAAAAAAAAAAAAAAAAAAAAAAAATTCACTTTCCCAATATAGTAATGTAGATTCCATGTGCCTTTTCTATAAATTCTTTCATGGTAATTTTTTACATGAATTTTCCTCTATAGTACCTAGACTTTAAGAAATTAAGTGTAGTTTTAGATTGGCTGCAAGGCTTCATTTCATGCAAAAAAGAGGCTTGCTTCTTTTTTTTTTTTTTTTTTTTTTTTTTCAAAAACATTGTGCTAATTTTATATATAGGACTACTATTTGTGGTTTTAGTGTAATATCACTGACTAAATTTGCTTTGTAGCTGAGTAGAGGCTAATTCCTTGATGGATGATAAAGTTATATATATATATATATATAATTGTTTGAATTAACAGTTGTTTTTGATTTTCTTTGGCATATGCCCTCTCATTTGTGATTACCATTTCAAGCCCGTATCCCAGAAAAAATGTTGCCATAGTCCCAGAGTGGAGTTAAATTTAAATTTTGCTGTGGGATACAATGTTTTCGACAGAAAGTCCTGCTATCACCTATAGGAAGCTTATATGAGCATACGAGAATATGGCTTTGTTGTTGAACTCCTCATGATACCAGTCTGTGAACCATGAAAGAGTTAGTATATCTTGTGGCATTGTTGTGCAAATTAACAATGTTGGGAGGTATGACCCTGCTGTAGTGCTATCTTTATGTAATGTTTTTTTTTTAAGTTGTGCCTTATTATCCATTAAAATCTTAATGCCGTACATTATGTAATATTTAATTTTCATGATATTAAAAATAGAAATGAACCAGATGTTTAACAATTACATGTTGTTTATAATTTGTCTTAAATTCAAGGAAAGGTTCTCACTAGACATGCCCTGTAATGAAGGACAGTTTATCTTATTGGCTAGTATAGGCTGTAGCCTACAGCCTCTCAAGCTTGGTTATCAAAAAAATCTGTTTTTGTTTTTTTTACTATGTGTTAATTTCACTTGCAATAAGTAGTAGAATATTGTTATTTTTAACAAATATTTTTTTGTCCAACAAAAAAAATAGCTATTCTAGTTTATTTAAAGTGTTTGCAATAAGTTGATTTCAAGCTATGTAAATGTTGCTAAAAAATATATCATGAGAAAATATATTCAAGATGGATACAGGTAAGTTTGTGATTGGCTCTGTATATAATTTCATTAACCCAACTGTTTCAAAATATCATAATTTGGCTCTACCAGTAATACATTTTAAGGTGTTATTTAATCTTACATACTCTTCTGTTATAATTTTATCATATTTCTGCATATGAATAAACTATTATGAAAATAAATTAAAAAAAATTGACATTCATTTAGAATAAATGGAGAAAACTGTATAAAAAACAGAAGATCAAAATATAAATTTCATCTTGGGTGAAAACTGTTCTAATTTTAGACTTTATGATGATTCCCAAAAACAAATATTGCCGTAATATCAAGTGACTATTTAGCATTTTGCTATCTAATTTGTTAATTTACAACGTTGCTGTTTCAAATAAGAGGTTTTTTAAGCTGAGTAAAATTTCTTAAAACTTGTACGTGTGTATAATACTGCACCTCCTCTCCTTTTGCCATTAAATTTTCATACAAAATTTTTCGTATTATGCACAAAATACAAAAAATTAAAAGCTTGCAAAGTTTTTTAGGTGGCTTTTTGTGTTTTTTCTCCTAATTTCTGTTTCAAGGAAAGGTGCTAATTAGATGTGCCCGATAATATATTTTAAGATGTTAATTACTCTATCATACTTTTATGTATGAATTTATTATATTTCTACATATTAATAAACTATGAAAATAAATTTAAAAAAAAATAGTCTTTCGTTAAGAATGAAGAGAGAAACAAATATTGCTACCATATTAAATGCCTGTTGGAAACACTTGTTATCATGATTTGTACTGCATACTTTTTCTTGCACTGAGTATATTTGCATTCTTTCAATTTCAGCTAAAAGGTTTTTTTAAGCTGAGTAAAATTTCTTGAAAATATGTACTCGTGTATAATATGACCCCCCCTCTTTTTGCTTTTAATTTTTGTTCAAAATTTCTTCTATTATGCACAAAATACAGTGGTCCTGGGTATGACAGTAAACTGCATCCGGCAGCAAGGCCTCTGATTGAGAGGTTTTGAGGAGCATGGACCCACCTCTTAATTGCTGTTGTTCCCAGGTCCACCCTGACCCAGAGTAGTAGCACCTGTTAGGGTCCCAACTATGAGCAAATAGTTTATCCCCAAACTGGAGTCAAAACACTATGGAAGTATAAAAATTCTTTTATAGAAATATATACATAAAAATAGACTTTTCTTCGAAAAATATACATTTTTGAAAGGAAAAAATATTACCAACAATACATTTTTGAAGAAAAAATTATTACCATAGCACATTTTTGAAGAAAAAAAATTATTCTCAGCAAAACATTTTTGAATACCAAACTAGAAGACCTTTTCAGTTTTTTAAAATAAAAAAGAATAAAAACAAAAAATTTTCATTAAAATCTTACTATAACCTGAACATATCTTAAGACCTCACCTTTTTGGCATTAAATAACCCACATAGGTTGATAGGCCATTAAACAAAACTCAAACTCAAAAACAAAATACAGTAAGTTTGTTTTGATGTCCAATGTTCTTGGGAAATCTGCTGACTGACTGGGCAGAAGATTTTCTCTCAGTAGGTTGCCATTAGTTTTTGCGGTAGACTGATTGCCAACCAAGGCTACAGAACCCAATCTCTCCTGGATAGCCCAGATGTGGCACAAAGCCAAGTGTGGAGCACTAATTGAGAAATGATTTTTCTAAGGGTAGCTTAAATGTGGCACAAAACTGATGTATGGTACATCCAGTGAGGATTAAGCTTATTACTTGGTCATAATTGATCTAGTACAGTGTTTCTCAATCAGTGCACTAATGTACCCTGAAGGGTAGGCATATGTACCCCACGTTAACAGATGAGTAATTTTTTAATTATTCAACAAGTGCACACTGAAGTGCAAATGCTGATCTAGTGAGAAAAGTGTGCTGTTACACCAAGTCAAAAAAGAAATTTATATGAAATCAAAATTTTATGAATTATTAACAAGATGTGAGGGTGGAGTAATGGTTATATCTTGGCAGGAAATGGAATTGACAAGAGTAGTTCAAATTCTGACCTTGTTTGTTGCATATACATCATACATTTCCCTTGAGGAAAGCCTGAATTCATTTCTCCTCTTCCCAGGTATGGGTTAAAGAATAGTTTGAATTGTGTTCTCTAGCCTTGATTGGCAACCAGTCATTAAGAAATAAATCCTGAATTCACAACTGTTGTTTGAGTTTTGCTGCAAGACACAAAAAAAATAAAACAAAAAGTTAGAAACCAAAACAGGTGAAATTTTTATTTCATAAACTCGTTGATCATTAAAATCAATTTGTTTTTTTTTCCCCTTAAATTTCTTCAAATTATATTTTGTATCAATTTTCAAATATTAAATTGAACTTTTCTCTCCTAATAGGTGGATGTTATTGTGGGGTTTGCAGATTCCGACTTGAATGGAAGTGTTTCATCTGATATAGTGGCAAAAGCAGGCCCAGAGGTAAAGAGGGAATGTGCTAGAAATTATCCTCATGGAATTTCTTTTCCAAACATTGCTATAACTAAAGGATATAATTTACCATGTGAATATATCTTCTTTGGAGATATACCAGTATATGATCGAGAACCTGTGAGTATGACAATATTTTGCATTTAAATTTTTTCTTTTTTTTTTTTTTTAATTACTATTAAAATGAAGAAATTTTGGTATACTTCAAATGTCATTAGCAAATTCATCAAAACGTCAGTCTTTGCTAAATTATTTGATGCTTCACTTGTGCATCAACTACATATCAACAAAATGCACGTAACTTTCAATAATGAAAGCTAAAAATAAAAACAGTTTTTAAAACTTTACTCGTAATCTGGGAATTTTGTAATTTAAAAGAAATTGTCAGTTATTATTTATTTATAAAAAAAAAAGACAATTCCAGTCAATTAAATTCATTTTAAAATACAGCAAATTATTTTGCTTATTTGAAATATTAAATTTAATATTTTAACTTGGAATTTAAATTAAAAATAAATACTTCAAGATTTTTCCTTTTTAAATTGCATTTTAAACCTGAGGTGTTTTTTATTTAATTTTTTTTTTTTATATATATATATTGCTTAATATTTATATTTGTTATAAACATAAATCTTTAGAGAAAACTTTTTTTTTTTAAATTTTTTTTTTTTTGTTCTCTTTAAGTATCACTGCCTTTTTTTCTTTTTCTTCTTGATGTACCTTTATTTGCATTGCTTAATGTTTATATTCATTATAAAGATAAGTCCTTGGAGAATTTGAATTGTCAACTTTTGTGGGGTCAAACACTCATGGAAAATCTGTTCTGAATCCTCAAATAAAAAATTCAATTAAAACTAAAACGTTATTTAATTAGAAAACTTTTCATTGAATAAAATACATTATAGACTCTTGTTTTAAGAAAAATATTTTTGACAAGAATTGTTTTCAATTTTCAAAAGATTTTAATTGTAATAATTATAATAATTTATAAACTTTTAAATCTTTCAAAATTATTTCTTTTTAGCTGCTATCACATTAAAGATTCTCCGTTGGATTTTGTCAAGGACACCTAGGTGGATAGCAGAAGCACCTGAGCAGATATGGCAGTAGTATTCAATGCACAGGTGGATGGTAGATTTATATATGTGCAGGATTGTCTCAGCAGATAAAACTTCCTGGCCCTAAACAAAGAACCGACTTTCTTAGCAGCAGATTTTTTTTTTCATTACAATGGCCCTTGGGTGGGTGGGGGACTTGCGCCCCTCCCCTGCAATTGCAGTAAATAGTTTTGTCATCAGGAGAGATACCGAGTAAAGGACTGAGGACATCAGAAAGGTTATTTATAAAATTAACAAACAATGTAGATCTAAAGATAAAGCATTATGACACTTGCATTAATCTAGATCTAGAAGAGTGGCCATTCAAGATAACTTTTATTTCACAATTTGATAAGAAAGACCGAATTATTTCAAAAATTAATCCAGATATACCATAATCTTTCAACTTGTGAAGAACTCCAGTATATCAAACGCTGTCAAGTTTCTTCGAGACATTTAAAGCAACAGCCTGAGTTTTACCATTCTTATGGAAGACTTGATATAATTTTTCAGCAATAATTGTTAATACATTAGCAGTTGATCTAGAAAATCAAAAATTATATTGCTTATCTGAAAGAAGACCCCTTGAGGTGAGATGCTTAACCAATTCTGTGTTGATTAGAGCCACTTTGCTAAAAAAGAGGTAGAAGGCTAATAGGCTGATAGAGGGATCAGGCAATTTGCTGGAGTTTTTTTTTTTTTTTAATCATATCACCCCGAGCAAGGTGGTAATGCCACTGATGTGCAGGGGGCTACGTAAGAATGAAAAGATTGGAAAAGAGAAAGCTGGAAACCACATCCTAAACAGGGAACAAGGGATGATCCTCTTCACCTGTTCAATAGATTTGGGTGGAGTGTGAACCGGGCGATAGTTTAGTCTATCTACTCCAATTGAAAAAAAAAAAAGGAATAGGAGAGAAAAGATTGTAAAAGAGAAAACCGGAAACCACATCCTAAACAGGGAACAAGGGATGAGCCTCTTCACCTGTTCAATAGACATGGGTGGAGTGTGAACCGGGCGATAGTTTAGTCTATCTACTCCAATTCTAAAAGCCTGAAACTAGAGAAGAGGATTTCCACCAAGAAGGAAAGTAAGAAGCAGTAAGGCATTCATTGTAGTATTTAGAGAGAACAGGACACAGTTGAGGATCATATTTCTTTTTATTGTAGGGATACCATCAAGTCCACACACTTTGTGAGGATCTAGTTTAGAGATAATAGCAGAATCCATGCATATCACTCAATAAAGACTCAGTTCCAAGGGAAGGTCTGGCAAAAATTCTCAAGATGAGTCAAGAATAGAATTTTAAAAGAATTTACAAGCAAAATATTCTATTTTATCAGCAGATGAGATTAAACTTGTGAATTGAGTAAAGACAGAAGGAATAGAAGACATACTCTTATTAACACACTATGAGGAGCCAGGTTTGAATTCCAGTTGAATTCCTTACATTTACTTATGCACAAATACCTTTGGGAAAGGTGTTAATCCATCTCTTTCCTCCAGTTATGGGTTAAATACCAGAACAGATTGGATTCGATAGTCTTGGCTGGCAACCAGTTTACTGCAGAAAGTAATGGCAGCCTACTATGGGATAATCTGTGTATGTTTGCAGTCTACAATTAAGTTTGTCAGTTAACAAAAGTAGTTAAAATAATAGTAGAGTCAAGGGAAAAACCATCCTTTTGACACAGTTTTTCTTGGGCACAAAGGTCAAAGTTTACCAAAATTACTTTATCAGGAAAATTTAGAAAAGTTAGTGTTACTTTTGAATTCTTCATGCAAATAATCTCGTCATTTATAATTACATTTTGTAATATCTACATACAATAAAAATAAAACTGGCTTTGTAGTAGTCATTTTTCTAAATGTATATAATTTGTGCTTGGATGATAAAATTAAAAACAGTGAAAATAGGATAGAAATTTTTTCAATCAACTGATGGAAAATATTTTGGGTTCACCCTCTACATGACTAATATTTTATAATTTTTTTTTTTTTTAATCATTTCACCCCAGACAAGGCAGGAATACCACTAGTGCACAGGAAGTTACAGTGAGAGAGAAGATTGGGTACAGTGGGTATTGACAAAAGGATAAAAGATTAACAGGATTCAAGAAGATAGAAGATGGCAATTGTTGTCGCATTTATGTTTTAAGAGATCATAGCTGCCAGGAAAGCAAGTAAATGGAAGGGCATGCCACAGGCATGAAGTACAAGATATAAAACTGGGGTAGAACTGGCAGTTGTAATTAAACTATTTCATCAGTTAAAGAGTGGGACCTAGATACCAATCTAGTAACATGTTTAAATTCACATGGTCGGGGCACTAGTGGAAAAAAAGCTTGCCAGAAAATATTTTTTTAAAAAATGGTGGAGGGAAGCCATATTACATTGGTGTGAAAATGACTGAAGTTGAGATGCCATTTCAGGACTGATTACACTGTGGATCCTTCTTTGGATTTTTGTTGAGAATTGCAAGATGAATATCAGGAGCACCTGACCAGATATGGCAACAGTGTGTAATGCACAGATGAATGGTAGATTTATAAATGTGCAAGATGGATTCTAATGCAAAAACATTTCTAGCCTGACACAGAGACTCAACCTCCCTAGCAGTAGATGCATCTATAGATTTGATATAGTTGTTCCACTTGGTTGGTTGAAAAAGTGAGGCCAAGGAGGCGCAGTGTGTTTCTTTGAAGAAGACTTGCATCTTTCCAGGCGGGAAAGTTTCCCTCTGGTGTTAAAGGAGAGCAGCTTTTTTTTTATTTTTTTTATTTTATTTTTTCATGGCATTAAAAATTGCAAGCTATTTCCTGCTCCAGTTAAACACTAATATACACTGTGACATGTATGTGCATATCATTATTTTCAGTGTTGATATAAGGTATGATAAATAGTTTTTCAGAAACCTTGAGAATAAACTGAACCAAGTAAACGATTAAAATAAATAATATAATTTTATTTATTTTCTTTAACATGATGAGTTAGTCCATTATTGGTAGCAGTCTGAAGAAATTTCTGTTTCAGTAGTTGGAAGTCAGACCATGATAGGGGTAGTAGTAATGTTAGAAATTTTTTCAGATATCAATATGCTGTGATTTGTCAACTCTGAACAGATCAGAAATATAAGCAGCAGATGATCTCTTAACTGTTTCTTCAAATTTCTTTGAAATTGATGACAGTGAGTCTTCAGTAAATCAAAATGAAAACAAGTCAGGATAATTAAAACCAAGTCAATCAAAACAAAAAAAAAAAACTGGTGAGAAAGTATGATTCCAGTTACTTAGAAATGGGATTTACATCAAAGAGGGATAAGGAACATCCATGACCATCATGTATTATTAACTTATAAAGAAGAGCCTCAACCAGAACCAATTGCATCACCATACTTAGACGAAACATTCTGAGTTGAAAGACAACCTCCTAGTTGAAGATGGGACAGAGTGTTCTATAATGTTACACCAAAATTAATGAAAAAAATCTTTGCATGTGTTCTACCTGATCAGCTTGAGAATCGCGAAAGCTGTTAAGCCACATACAATTGGGGAGACTTTAGTTTTTCCAACTATAAAAGATCCAATATTTACATTGTTTGGACTATTGTCCTCATTTTTATTGCCATTATTACAACAGTATACCTCATCCTTCTATAGGTGCTAGGAATTTTGAACCAAACCTTTTATTACGATCACTGGGGTATATCATTCTCATTTCTTGTGCAAAGCCACATCTGGTAATCATGCATTATCTCCCTTTTACTTAGCTCTAAGTTATTAGTTCATCTCTGATGTAGCCTGGTATTAAACTCACAACTCTTTGTGTCAAATCACTGGAACTAACCAACATCTATATCTACTCGGCCATGTGTCCTTGAGGACATCAACCTATGAATTTCTGTGACTTAATTTTTAACAGAGCTCATATAGCAATCTTTGACGCTAATGATTTTCTCTAGCACACCTTATTACTGGTTCCCATATTGTATTCATTTCTATGCTTGGCCTGCTTAGGAGATTTTTGTGTTCTAGCATATGTGCTGATTCCTTAAATTTACATAGTTTTCAGTGATGTTCTCTATCAATTATTCAACTTCATCCCATAGGAGGTGGTGATTCTCTTTTTCTCTCCATATGTGGTCAGCTACACCTGCTTTTTCTATCTCCCTTGCAATGCTCTTACCTTAAGGGGGCAGCACGTTTCTCCTTTGTACTTCTTTCCACAGCTTCATAGAATAGCGTACACACATTCCTCAGTCATGATCTCATCTATTAGGGGTCCTACTCAGGAGAGGTATTTGCAATGTGTAGAACCACTACTAAAGGTTGTCCTGATGTTGTATGGACCACAGTTCCTTTTTATTTTCTCTGATAACCCCTTCACAGAGGATAGACAGACCAAGGCCGTTTTTTTTTTTGAGTTGTTATCCTCATGTACTCTTCCTTCCTAGTTTGTTGGAGCTGTGGTCATGTACCCTGAATAGTTTTAGGGTACTGCTTATACTGACCATTTCCTCTGTATGTTTTTTGGTCATCACTTATAACTTTTGCTCGATGTTGCAGGCAGTGGAAGATCCTTTTCTTTACATTGTATGGGTGGTGGGAGTTGAAGTTGAGGTATTGTTTGATGAATGTTGGCTTGTGGAATACAGATGTCTTAACCCCCCACCCATTCTGTTATTACAATTGTACTTATTTGAGATGTTTTCGAAGAAATGAGAGGCAATCATAAAGCACTTTTTCTGTACACAGAAGTATGTTGGCTCTTGAGGCGTAAAGTGCTAACAAGACTCATAGAACTCCGCAAAGAAGTTGCTATATTTCTGGAAGGTAAAAGCGATTTTGCGATATATTTTCACAACAAAAAAAATTTTTTTGAGGCTCATACAGCAGATGGTTTTTCAAAACTGAGCTAAATTTGTACATGCAAGGAGTAAAATCTATAAGAATATATGCAGTTTGTGAAAAAATTCAAGGTTTCAGGAAAAACTTGTTCTATGGAAAAAAAACTGTGTTGACAACTGAAATTATGACTGTTTTGAAGCATTTGAAACCTTTCTAATAGAGAATAAAGAAAAAGTTGATGATAAAATAATCATTGAGATATCTGAACTCTTGAATGAGATGAAAGAGGGTTTTGAATTTTATTTCCTTAAAGAAATGAAAAATATCCAGGAGAAAAAATAGATTATGAACGCCTTTCAACCTGACATAGCAAGTGGGATATCGACAAAAGATAAGGACGAACATTTTTTTTATCTGAGGACACTTTGTTAGAAATTAACTTTAACAGCAGAAATTTGATACAGTTCTGGGTGTTTGTTCAAAAACCGTACGCAATCCTTTCCACTGAAATTTTGAAGGTGCTTTTTCCCTTTCTCATCTTAACATCTTTGTGAAGTTGGATTTTCTGCAATGAGATGAATCAAAAACAAATTCTGAAATAATCTTCAATTGTTAAATTCTTACACCTGAAACTAATCAGAATAGATGTTGATGTTAATGCTTAACAGGAACAAGAAACAAGCACATACTCAACACGCGCCTCTTTATTAATCAATTAGATAACATTTATAAGTTCTAGAAATGTTATTGAAAATACGTGAGTATTTTTAAATGTAATTAAAATATGTGGATATGAACAGATAATATTTATTATATTCTTTCATATGTTTTTGCCCAGTAAATTTGAGTGGGTCCCATAAGCTGTGGTCATGAATAGTGGGTCATGATTTTAAAGTTTGGGACCTTCTGGTTTAGGACATTGGATGTTACTAAATTACAAAAGAACATGGGCCTGAATATTGCAAGATTTTAATTTGAATGGTTCCAATAATTTAATTTTACAAAATTTATTCAAAAGTCAGTCAGATAGATTAACATTTAAATTATCTCATTCTCCAGAGAAATATTTGGAATATTTAATTTATAGAAGGATGTGCTGAAATATTTGGAATAATCCATTTTACAGAAGAAGGTTAAGAAATATTTGGAATAATTTATTTTACAAAGTGCAGGAATATTTACAAAGTTTCATTTTACAGAAGGAGGTGCAAAAATATTTTTTCAAAGACATTATTTTCATGCATATGATGAAATTATAATTCTTCTTGTTCTTTTACTTAGCATGTAAATTACTTGCTACTAAAATCTCATAAATTATGAATTAAGTATTGATTGCAAAGATATATGAAAATGACATACGAGATGATGTTTTAATTTCAGTGAGAAGAAAATAAAAATACGGAAGATAGAGGAGGTAATAAAACTTTCATGTGTTCAATAGCTACTTCAGTCAGTCAGTTATGTGCCATACATGATACACACTTTGGACGATCATGTAGGTTGTCATTGCCTTCTGTGTTAGACTGGTTGCCAGCCAAGGCTATAGAACCCAATCTGTCCTATTAACCCATTAGAGAGAACAGACAGATTAATACTTTTCCCAAAGGTATTTGTGCATAAGTGAATGCAAGTAATTTAACTGGAAAATTCATTATATTTGAACTATTCTCATCTTTATGGTTATGACATTTTGGCTACTGTACCTTTTGGCCTTCATCAGATGCATATCAATCTGGGTAATCACAAGGGAATTAATCTCTGGGATGAGGAGTTATTATTTACATGTTATACTTTGACTGTTTTTTTTTCATCTTTGTTGTCATTATGACATTTTGGTGGTTGTACTTTTTGGCCTCCTCAGATGTATATCAATCTTGGTCAGCATAGGAAATTCTGAACTGAACACTTTATTCAATATATAGTTCCACTGTTCATGCCTAGGGATATAGTCCAGTTTTAATTTTTGTTTATATTGCTTATCTGTTTCCACTGAGTACAAGTACCTTGACCCAAAGGTCTCACTATCTGAGCAAATTTACAGACCCAAACTTTTACCTACTAGGCCATTGTTCCATAAGACAATTTGCTGTAGTAAACTTAAAGCCTTAAATCTAAACTTGGATGCTAATTAGGTTGCAACTGCTGCTGTTGGTTATCATTTTTTGACTACTGCTGTTGAAGACTTGCTGTCATTTGTCTTTCTTTCTTTATTGACTGTTCCCATATTGTATTTAATTCCATGCGAGGCTTACTAATGAGGTTTTCATAACCTAGCATATGCGCTGATTTTTTCAAGTGTCTAACTCTTCCGTGTTCTTCTTTGTCCAATATTTTCACTTCATACTACAGGGTGTGATGACTCCTTTTCTTCCATACATGATCAGCCATGCTCGATTTCATTGTCTCACCTCACATCATGGCTTTTTGATGTTCATCCAGCTTAATTTCAGAAGGCAGCTTTTTTCACCTTTGTATATTCTGCCACAACTGCAAGGAACCAAGTAACTGCATAGAGAATGCGGTTAAGTATGAGTACTCTTTTATTTATTTTTTTTTTTATAAATTTGACATTTTAATTTTTTGTTTTTATAAATTTGAAGTTTTTTTTTTTTAAATTTGACTTTTTTTCATAATTTTGACATTTTTATTTTATTTTTTTATAAATTGGATATTTTTGAAAAATTGTATTTTTTCAACTCTGTAATACAAGAACAGGTCCAATTGGAACAATATAACCTTCCCAAACAGATAGATTGAAAAACAAATTTCTTCAATTACATAATACCAGTTGCTTTCAATTTTGAAACAAATATTTCTGACAAGACTCAGTTGATAAACATTAAGAAACTAATGGTAGAATAATAATGACTGAAGAATTCTATGTGATTGTCTTGCATTCATCCTTAAAAATGCAATTGTTTTAAGAATCCTTATAGCACTGATATTTCATAGATCTTCATGTGCCATGTCCCTTCAGGCTGTAGATGATCATAGACTTCCACTTGGCTCTGTCTCTTGTTGCTCTGTGTTTTTTGTTTTTTTTTCTTGGTATATCTTCTGAACCCCGCTCTACCATCCATTTACTCTGACCTATCAAGTAGGTCTTGCACTGCTTTCCCCTGTCTCTGTTTCCTTCTATCCGTACTCCAGGCCCTCCTTCCTCATTACGTGTCCTAGGAACCTCATCCGTCTCTTCCTGATGTATGAGTTTTCTTTTAAATTGCATGTTCTCCAACACATCATCATTGTTCATGGGCTTTGTCCACGGGATCCTCAGCATCTTTCTGTAAATCCACATTTCTACAAACTCAAGCCAATCCTTCATCTTTGATGAGATTGTCCAACATTCACTTCCATACAGAAGGAGAGATATCACATAGCAATCCAGTCCTCTTTGTTTCCAATGAGATTGTCCTGTGTTTCAGTAACACTGGTTAGCTTCTGAAATGCATCCTTGGCGATGCTTATGCATCTTTGGATCTCCATGTTGCACTTTCCATTCTCTGTTAGAACACGTCTCAGGTATTTAAATTTCTTTACTTGTTTTATTTTAGATTCTCCAACTTGTAGTTGCCATTTTGGGCTCTTCTTTTTGCTGATGACCATAGATTGAGTTTTCTTGAAGTTTATACTCAGTCCTTTCTTTTGCTAACTTCTGTAGAAGGTCCTGCATTTTCTTTTCCGTGTCTGCTATCAGCCTCATGTCATCTGTGTATTTTACAATGTTGTGATTATGGCCACAAATGACAAATCTCTGCAAGTCTTTTATTTTTATCATAATTGCTTTGCTGTACAGGTTGAATAGATCCGGTGGAAAAATACATCTTTGTCTTACGCCCCCATTCTACTTTTGTATACCTGCTGAGTTCACTTCATATCCATACACAAGTGGTTTGCTGTCAATATAGATTCTAACATCTTTTCCAAAAATGTCGAGATTGTTGAGCATCTCTATCAAGTATTTGTGGCATACTTTGTCAAACACCTTTGCATAGTCTATAAAGCACAGATAAAAGTTCTACTGCATTTGTATTGCCCTTTCAGATAGCATTCTAAGCATGAATATTGCATTCCTTGTTCCAGTATCTTTAACGAAGCCATACTGTTCTTGTCCTATCCCTGGGCCAATTCTGGCACGTGCTCTGTTCACCAGAATCTGATATTTTGCTGCTGTTGTAGATTTCGTTTCTTATTTTTGTGAGCCTGTTTACACCAGAGCCTTCTAAAGACATCAACATCTCTATTACAATTCAGTTTGATTCTGCTGCTTTGTTTCTCTTCACTTTGGTCATTCTAATATGGTTTTTAATATTTCTGGTCCATTTGTACTTTTGTGCATTGTTGGTTGCTCTCTCTCTTGTCATGGAAGTGATCTCTGATATACTCATCCCATTTCTGAATTTTTTTTTCTTTTTCTAATATTAGTGTTCTGTCCTTTGCTTTTATACATCCTGTTGCTGAGCAGGTATTTTGCCCTGTTACTTTATTTTTTTTTTTTGCTTATCTCCATTATTTGTTATGTTCAGTCTCTCTACTTTGGTGCATTTGTCATTGATCCATCTTTCTTTAGCCTGTCTACGTTTGCTCTTTATTTCTTTGTGTTGTCTCTTGTATTCTGTTCCATATCTCAATCATTTTCTGTCTCTTTTGTATCATGTAAAGAATCTCTTTGATGATCCACTCATTTTTCTTCTGATGGGCTTTTCCTTTGGGATGATGTTGTCCGCTGATGTTACTAGAGCTACTCTTAGAACATCTCATTTTGAGCTTCCATTTCCAATTTGTCCTTCATATTTAATTTTCATGCTCTCCGTATACATTTCCTGCAAGTTCAGATCATTCATGAGTTTATTGTACTGCAGTCTTAGGGCTATGTTAGGCTTCTTTAAACTCCTTAGTTTTATCCCTAGTTTGCATATGACTGGTAGGTGGTCGCTTCCGCAGTCAGCACTTGAGTAGGCTTTGCAGTAAAGGACTACATTGCTGAATCTCTTGTTGGTAGTAATATAATCAATTTGGTTCTTAATATATCCTCCTGGGTTTCTTCATGTTCATAGTTTTCTTGGGTACTCTTGAAATGAAATGTTGGTTATTATCTGGTCATTGACTGTGCACCATTGGACCATTTCTCACCACAGCCATTGCAGTGTCCTAGTCTGAAATTGCCAACCATTTCACCTTCTCTCCCTTGGACAACTTTCGCATTCAGATCTCCCATGATAATTTTCATTTCTTGTGATTTGCACTGTGCCTAGTCATAATTTAGCATGGAGTAAGATTTGATTTATTCTTCTCTACTATGTTTTGTCATTGCATATACCATTATTACTGATATATTGAGAGACTTCTGTTTCATTTTAACTACTAGAATTCTTTTAGATATCTGGCAGTATCCCATAATACATTTTCTTGTGTCTTTATCCAGTATAACGCCAATTTCTTTTTCATTATTTTCATTTCCTGTGTATATAATTCTGTGGTTTTCACTGAAGTCTCCATTGTTTGATCATCTCGTATGACATATGCCTAAAATATTTATGTTCAATCTAGTCATCTCCTGCTTCAAGTTTTCCAGCCATCCACAGTTGTTTATGGTTTTAACATTCCACAATCCAAGAGTAAATTTTTGTTTGTTGTGAACAGTCACAGAATAACAGTCTGATGACACCTGTCACTCATGCCTTTCCATTTCAGGTGAGAGATAAATTCTGAGGAAATTTGACCCCTTATGCTAGTTAATGTTAAAATCTTGAATGTCTTGGTTTATCAATATCAGCATTTAGAATATCATCTAAGTGTTTTATTCCTGACATTGTTAGAGGATCATATATATGATCTGGTTTGGTGCTTCTGCTATATATTTATAGATTTTTGATAAAATAGAAGAATCTGCAATTTTATCGGTTCTAATCCAGCATTTTGACTTCAGTAACTTTCCTACCACCGTAATGTAACTTCTCTTTGTCTTTTCTATAAATATTTCCATAGTAATTGTTCTGATGGGCTTTCCTTTAGGGTATTTAGACATTCTCAATTTAAATTATTAGGTATTGCAGAGTTACAGTTAGTTTCACAGAGAGCTAGGATGTCTGAGGATCTTGAAAGCATTTTACAGGGTTTGATATGCTGGCCTTATCTACAATCACCAGGGCTATAGTATTTCTGGATAATTGTTTGATTTAACCTAATCCTTCCTATCAAATCATTAAATGAAGTTCTGTTTGAACAGGCAAGCTTTCAGATCCTTTCACACAAATGCAGATGTCTCTCAAGGCTCTATCCTAGGTCCTATGTTGTCCAGGTAGGCATTTTTGCAGATGACATCACCATTTACTCCCGTTTCAAATGGAAATCTGCCAAGGCTGACAAAGTAAACTTTGCTGCTGATCTTGAAGCAGACCTCTAATCAGTGATTAACTGGAGTAGGAAATGGCTTGCAAATTTTAATGTCTTAGAAACTGCTCTTCTTTAACCACCATAGAAAAACTTTCCTGCCAGCCATCATCTTGGCTGATACAAGTCTTCTTGAGAACAACACACAGCGCTTCCTTGGTTTCACTTTTTCAACTGACCCTAAAGTGGAAAGAATATATTGGATCTGTAGCTGCATCTACTGCTTGGGAGTTTAAGTGTCTGTGTCAGGCCAGTAAGTTTTTCTCAGCATCTTGCACATTTATAAATCTACCATTTATCCGTGCATTGGTATATCCAGTCGGGGGATCCTGCTGTTCA
The DNA here is from genome assembly GCA_037127315.1 of Ascarosepion bandense. NCBI lineage: Eukaryota > Metazoa > Mollusca > Cephalopoda > Sepiida > Sepiidae > Ascarosepion > Ascarosepion bandense. Next base: position 141,866 of record JBBBDQ010002032.1, on the reverse strand, counting down.
TCTCCAGGTTCTCAACAAAATCACTATTGTGACGTGGCTTCCACCGTCTTTTCTACAGATATTTTTATAACAACTGCTCTGACAAACTTTTTTACTTTGTGCCCCATCCACGTGATTTTAACTGTGCTACTAGACTGACATTTAGGTCCATACCCTTTTACAATATAAATAGTTAAATGTAACCACTCCTTCTACTAATTATAATATTTTTATTGTCACCTTTTTAATAATCATTTATAAATTTTCATATTCTCCCCGCAAGAGAAAAAACATTAAACTAACTTAGTTTATTGTATTATTTTCTATTCACCTTTTTATTATTTTACGTTTCTTCTAAAAAAAAAATTATTGGTCTGTCTTTGTACAAATGAAAAAACAAGACAATTTCTTTTTTCTGATCTTCACAAGAGCCAGAAGTAAAATGAAAAACTCTTGGTCACAAACATTTGCTTTATATTTATATTGCTATAATCAATGCTGAAATAGTTCATCATCTCACCGCCCACAAACTGTTCTCCGACAGGCAATATGGATTCCGCTTTGCCAGGTCCACGGCCGACCTGCTAACAACCGTAACAGAGTACATGCTGCAGGCCCTTGATGAGTCTGACGAGGCTTGCGCAGTTGTTCTGGACATCTCCAAGGCTTTCGACAGGGTTTGGCACTCTGGCCTCCTATGCAAACTACGCGGTTATGGTATTACCGGTTGCCTGCTTGACCTAATCCAATCTTTCTTAAATAACCGCAAAATGAAGGTCGTTCTGAATGGGCGTGCCTCTTCATCCTACAGCACGAATGCTGGTGTCCCACAGGGCTCTATCCTGGGCCCGACACTCTTCCTTATTTTCATCAACAACCTCCCAGACGAGATCAAGTCCCAAGTAGGCATCTACGCAGATGACACTACAATATACTCCTGCTCCAGTAAGAAACCTGTCGTGGCGGACAGACATAATCTCGCTGCTGACCTTGAGCGGGATCTACACTCTGTGGTGAACTGGGGCAAGAAGTGGCTTGTCAACTTCAATTCATCTAAGACCAAGCTGTTGTCTGTCAACCATTACAGACAACCTCTTCTGCCTCCCATAAGCATGGACCAAGTGATTCTCCCTGAGAGTAATACACTATGCCTCCTCGGACTTACCCTGTCCTCAGACCTCAAATGGAACCACTATATTGAATCCATAGCAAATCTACTTGCTAAGAAGGTTAGGTCACTATGTCGATCCAGGATGTTTTTTCCACCTGAATCCATCCTGCATATATACAAGTCAACCATCCGTCCATGCATGGAGTACTGCTGCCATTTATGGTCAGGTGCCCCTTCCGTTCTCCTCAGTGTTCTTGACAAGCTCCAAAGGAGAGTCTGTAATGTGATAGGTACTGATCTGGCGACTCAACTGCAGCCACTTCCCCATCGTCGAAATGTGGCCTCCCTTTGTCTGTTCTATAAATACTTTCATGGCTTCTGCTCGGACGAGTTTAAGTCACTGATGCCTCCTCAACAGGTGTTTACTCGTGCAACCAGACTGGCAACTGGGTCCCACCCATTCACAGTCAGGTTAGCCAAATGCAGACGACAATTCTACTCCTGCAGCTTCTTCTCTCGCACTTCCCGCCTGTGGAATTCGCTCCCGTATTCTTGCTTTCCTGACAGCTACAACCTCCAGAAATTTAAATGCAAAGTCAATACTCATCTACTAACCACTGGACTCTAGCTCTCTCCCCACCCCTGTATAACCTTCCCTTTCTATCCACCTATGTATCTGTCATCGCACCTGCTTTCTATTGTTCCTTTCTAACTAGTTTGTACTCCTCACTCTTTTCTAATTAATCTTTTTACATTTATGTAACCCCCTGTACATCAGTGGCATTTCCGCCTTGCTCGGGGTGAAATGATTAAAAAATTTACTACCAAATTTCTCTCTTATAAAGATTTCTCTTAATAATGATTTTAAAATAATTCACAGGTGTTAATTACCCAGTTTCCATTGTTTGATATTAAGTGTCTGAAAAATGTTATTTTTATCAGTTTCCATTGCTTCTCAGCCTTCTACGATGGAAGTGTATATCGGAAAAATAAATTGGAAGTTGATGCCTGTGATCAAGAGCATTTACCAGACAATAATAGGAGAAATCACCAAATAAAGGGGGGCAACATAGTAATGTATGATTGTGAAATATATTCCTTTTGAGAACAAGTGACAACAAGTCTGATATAAAGGTTAAGAATGTAAAGTAGGCAGAAAATAAAACAGATGACAAATGCTCAATGTTTATGAAAATGAAAAAAGAAAACTCTATTTACAATAAAAACGACAGTTATATGTAGACACAAAAGAATAATACCTTAATTTCACAAAGAATAGGTTTTGGTCTAATGAGAATTTTCTCAGCCATTTAGCATCAAACTTGTACTTTCGTAACAAACTTATGAAATTGATAACTCAGATATTTTCATACTAGTTATTGTCTCATTTTAGTTTTATAAAAATTTCAAATGAAGGCTAAAGGTCTTAATAACGGCTTATAAATTTATCTCTCTAAAATTTAGCCATATTCTGCCAGGATATATAAAAATGCATATGTTAGGCTTACAAAAAACTGATTTCTTTGTGAAGAGATCACACCATTTTTCTGCCATAGTTGATTGTCATGACAAAATCTACTCTCTCGGCTGCAACATATCAGTGAGTTGAAAAAGTAGGGATGATGTCATCACTCCACTTCTGTCTAAAGTCATGCTCCAAGGATGGGAGCTGAAAAACTTTTGAAAAATGCAAATTTACTCTTTTATGAGCTTATCCAAGGTTTTGCTAAACTCAAATGAGTAAATTTGCATGCATACAAGACCCTATATGGGTAAAAGAAATTAGTTACTTTTTCCTTCCTTTTCTTGATAGTATACAAAAATAAACCTTAAAACAAATAGTAATTAAAACATCTGCAAAATATCTTTTCCCTTCATTCTATGTGATCAAAATGAATAGTCCACTATTTATAGTGTATTGGTAGGACATAACGGTTGAGCGAACTAACAAAGGGAAAGACAAGTACAGTCATAATAGGATTGAAGATAAGTATTTTTCTGTTTGTGAACAAGAAAACTGAAAATATTTATGAAAGATCTGCTTTTAATTAAAAGCATTTCTTCTCATAGACTGACTGCCAACCAAGGCTTTTAAAAAGCCTTTGGTGGCAATCAATCTATGAGAAGAAATGCTTTCAAGTTTGACCTTCATTTTTTATGTGAGTCTTATTTTGTTTCATTTTTCAAGATTCTTAACATTCTGGTTTCCTTGGCAATTTAACCCCTAGATTCATGACGTTGTCAAAATTATTAGTGTGAATGTAACAGACTAGAGTGGAATTTGAACTCAATTCTATGTCACTCCTGTTACACCACCTGCACAGACTTTCTAACATTACAAAAATTTGAAGAAAAGATGAAGTCTGTTTTTTGCATTTTTTCTTTTTACATTTCTGCACTTTTTGTCAAATTAATTTTAACTATTATCATAATAATTTGGTTAATATTTTTGTTTAATTCTAGAATATTAGCATATTTGTGGAAGCCTGTCTGCAAAAAGCAACACAGCTGAAGTTTTCAACTATTGCCTTTACTGCTTTAGGAACTGGAAATTTGGGGTATAAACCTCACATAGCTGCTGAACAAATGGCTTCTGCTATTTTACAATTTAAGGCTACAACACCTCAAAGTTCCTTGAAAAAGATTATAATTGTCATCTATCCACATGCAAAGGTCAGTTCAATTAACTCATTTTATAAAACATGTCATTTTTATATCCAAATACATACATTTATATTACCAGTTTCATATATGTTAACATTTAAAATTGATTCACTTTTTATATAAACTGTTGCAATCTGAGAAACTTTGTTTCTTTTCAGGGAATGGATGCCTTTTTTGAAATGAGAAATCTGTTTACAATTGTCAAAGGTAATGTGTAAATAATTTACAAACACCAAAAATTTCAAAGCATCCTGCTTATAAGAAAATATAGGTTCTTCCTTTTTTGTAGTTTTTTCTTCAGTAAATCTTTTCTTTAATTGATTCCAATGCCCTTTGTTTGTGTTCCCATTTTATTCCTTTCAACATATTTTCTTTCTTTCTTTTACATTCTTCAACCTGTTTTTGCAAATATGCCTCAGGAAGATCTAAATTCAAAAACATTTCCCCCTATTTCATTTTGCAAAAATTTCCTCTGTACTTTGGTAATTATGATTCTGAATATTTCTTTAACCCAGTCAAAAAATCAGTACAAACACAAATTTTATTATCTTTTTTTCTTTACATACACTGCTGGTGCTTGCCTATTTTAAATGGTAAAGTTTTTCAGTTACACCCATGTCATATTCTTACTTAAATGTCCAACTATCTCCCTTTCAACGATCTTCACATGAACTCTTAATTTCAGTATATTTATCTGCCCTTGTCCAGGAGCTCTTCAGTAGAAGATTATCAGTCCTTGTTTGTTGTTCATTAAAGCCTTACATCTTAAGGTAACTTTGTCTCTACTCATTTCATTTTAATGAACAACATTCATTCCAGAAATTAAAGATGGACAAAATCTTGAAACTGGAATGCTTGGATACTCTTCCTAACACTGCTTCCTCTACAAGGATATTTAATCATTGGTTCTGGACATTTTCAGCTCTAATACAAAGGACCGAAATATGAGAAGACTTCGATAAGCTGGACACATTGGTTGCATATATTTCTCCGGACATCTACAAATATGTCACAGAACAAACTACTTATCATTCAGCAATAAATTGACTTCGAGAACTGTATATAAAACCTACCAACAAAATTTTCGCCAGACACGTGCTGTCTACATGCACACAAAAGGAAGAGGAGACTATAGACAAATATGTTCAGGAAATATTTCTATTAGCAAAAGAATGTAATTTCCAAGCTGTTGATGCAGTGCAAAACCGAGATGAGTGTGTTAGGGATGCATTTATTACTGGACTACACTCAAACACTATCAGACAACGTTTATTAGAAAGTAGAACCTTAATTTAAATGCTGCCATTGACCAGGCAAGAGCTCTCTATACTGCACAGAAAAAATTGGAATCTTATTCACAACTTTTTCTACCAGTTGGTGCTGCTACCATAGAAAATAGTAACATCAGGGATGGAAAACTGTGCTGCAGTACTTAATGATACAAAATCACGATGTTATTTTTGTAATGGACAGCGTCATAATTGTTAGAATTGCCCGGTGAGAGAAAGCATGTGTTGCAGATGCAATAAGATCGGAGATTACGCTAAAGTCTGCCATTCAAGACCAACACATACTTCTGCCTCAACATGTACTTCAACTGAAACTCCTAGACTCGCTACTATTAAAAATAAATGTATACTTTTACCCGGAACAGTAACTTCTAGCATTACAGCGGCTTCTTCAGGAATCATAAAGCAAGCCACAATTTTCTCATTGATCGGTAAATATAAAGCTACTGCCTTAATGGATACTGGTAGTTCTGGATCCTTCAATTCCTATGACTTTGCAAAAAAGTATAATTTAAAAATAAACCCTACCTTGGGGGCTGTTTCCATGGCCTCTTCTTCACTGAATGCTTCGGAAAAAGGATGATACTCCGTCAATATCAATTTATTAGGTGAGTCCTATCCAAATACTCAACTTTTTATGTTACCAGGTCTTTGCTGTGATGTTATTTTGGGCCAGGATTTTATGAACCAACATTCAAGTGTATCCTTTGCCTTCGGTGGACCTAGAAAAAGTATTGTCATCTCTAACTCTACCATCTACAGTGTACCATCCGCATCAGTAGACAGCCCTTCGCTCTTCTCAAACCTTCCTCCTAATTGCAAGCCCATTGTTACAATGTCTAAAAGGTTTGGATAAGAGGACATATATTTAATCCAATCTGAAACAGACACGATGATTCAGCAAGAGGTGATTGAAGAGAGCACATCTTCCTGGTAAGCTCAAGTTCTTATTGTCGCTAATGAATGTCAAAGAAAAAACTGGTGGATTACAGTCAAACCATCAATAGATTAACCAAACTAGACACACACCCTTTACCAAGAATGGATGATTTAGCATTGGAAATCTCACAGTACAAATTTTACACATCATTAGATTTGAAAAATGCCTACCATCAAATAGCTGTTCGGGAAGAAGATAATATATGGCCTTTGAAGCTAACAGCAAGCTGTACCAGTTTTGTAGGGTTCCCTTTGAAGTTAGTAAGGGAGTAGCATGCTTCCAGAGAACAATTAATAATATAATTAAACAACACAACCTACATGGTACCTATGCATACGTTGACAATATAGTGGTAGCCGGAAAAACCCAAGAACATGACAAAAATCTCACAAAATTCAGGAAAATTGCTCAACAGCATAATTTCACATTTAATGAGAAGAACTCTGTTATATCAACTGAATCGTTTGACTTTCTGGGCTATACTATATCACAAGAAAAAATAAATCCAGTTGCACAAAGGTTGCGACCACTAAAAGAGCTACCAATCCCAAAAGACAAGACAACTTTACATTGAGTTATTGGCTTATTTTCTTACTACTTTTAGTGGATCCCAAAATTCCCTGATAAAATGCGTCCCCTAATTATTGCTGACACCTTTCCCCTCAAACAAAGCTCCTTGAAAGCATTCAATGACCTCAAAAATGGATTTGGAGGTGCTCTGCTACATGCTATTGATGAAAACATTCCCCTGATAGTAGAAACTGAGGCCTCGGATACAATTGTCACGGCAACACTGAACCAAGCTGGTCATCTAGTCACCTTTTTTTCACACACCCTAACACCAACTGAATGTAAACATGCTTCAGTCAAAAAAAAGAAGCTTGTGCCATTGTTGAAGCCATTAAAAAGTGGTCCCAGTATTTGTCTGCTCGAGGGTTCATCATAATCACTAACCAACAAGCAGTACACTACATGTTCCACTTTAAGAAACTGGGGAAAATTAAGAACAATAAGATCCAAAGATGGAGAATGGAATTGGGGTGCTATGGTTATGATATAATGTTTTTGACTAGGTAAAAATAAAATTTCCTGTTGATGCACTATCAAAGATGCGTTGTGGAGCTATAGTCAGCAAAGGAAAACTATATGAGTTACATGTCAGTCTCTGTCATCCAGGCATCGCCAGATTGGCCCACTTCGTGAAAATCAAATCTTCCATATTCTATAGAAGAAGTGAAGAGAATATGTTCTAAGTGCCCTGTATGTGCTCGATGGTTCTGCTCACCAGATTCAGTGGGCCTACTCAAGGCCACACAACCTATGGTACGACACAGTATGGACTTTAAAGGACCTCTTCCTTCTAACACTAAGAATCGATACATGCTAGTCATGACAGACGAATATTCATGCTTTCCTTTCCCCTTTGCATGTTCAAATATGACTACAGACGTAGTGATCAGATGTCTGAGTCAGCTATTTGCAATGTTTGAAATGTCCTCCTACATCTACACTGATCGTGGATCTTCATTCATATCCAAGGAGCTTCGAGAACACCTTACAAGCTTAGGCATAGCTACCAGCCAGATGACTCCATATAATCCTCAGGGAAATGGCCAATGCAAACGTTATAATGGCATTGCTTCTAGAAACCTTCCAGAAACTCAATGGGAAACTGTACTCCCTGAAGTACTGCACTCAATGAGATCTCTATTTTGTACGGCAACTAATGCAACCCCCTCATGAGACTTTCATTCCAGTGACAGTCATCTCGTATTCACTCTATACCCACCTGGTTAGCTGTACCAGATCCAGTATTATTGTGACGTCACACTAGGACCAGCAAATATGAACCTCTAGTTGAAGAAGTGAAATTAGTAGAGGCAAACTTGCAGTATGTCCATGTGTGTTTTGCTGATTGAAGAGAATCAACAGTTTCCATGCATGACTTAGCTTTGATAGGAAACATGTCACTAAATAAATTGACAACTGACAGCAACACTACAGGGGATAGGGAGAAAATCACTACATCAACTGAAGAACAGCATGTTGCTCATGAAAACACCAACACAGAAATAGTTGAAAATGACCTTGCAGAAACAGACATGACTTTTAACAAAAGACTCCATCCATCAGCTGATACCGAAAATTTTACATCCATCCCAGAAACCCCAGATGTACTTAGGCGTTCTACTTGAGTGTTGCAAACCAGCTCGTATTGTGAACTTTAAAATTAGCACATCATCTTACATACTTGACTAACATGATATAGTATTTTAAAAAAAAAAGAAAAAAAGAAAATAACCTTACTATTTTACACTCTAAATCTATTACAATTTTCTACCTAATAAAATAAAAATATTAACTCCCTGTATCAATATGTGGAACTCAAAATTTATAAGGCTGGGAGAATGTCATATTCTAAACTTAAATGTCCAACTACCTCCCTTTCAACAATCTACACATAAACTCTTAAATTCAGTATATTCATCTGCCCTTGTCCGGGAGCTCTTCAGTAGATGATAACCGGTCCTTGTTTGTTGTTCATTAAAGCCTTAACTTCATCTGGGTTAAGACTCCGCACAGCAAATATGCAATTAAGTGAAAGACCAGGTATGTAACCGAAGTTGTCAGCCCATTGCTGATTGATGGGACATCTTGCCATGTTAAAGACCTGCAAACATTTCCAAGGTCATATCAATCGTCGAGCGATGAAAACAACACAGAAAAGAATGAGCAGTTTATTTATTTGGGGTCGGGTCCATGAAATGATGGTGCCAACATCAACAGTCTACCTGTTCAGACATGCTCAGTGAAATTCCAGATGAGTCCATCTGAGAACGAAGTTTGTGTCCTTATTCGAAGGAGCACCTGCCAGAAGGGACCTGCCCCTGAGTGTACTATTTGTGATGATGAGATCAGTGAGGAGTGTGGCAGATACTTACCTCGCCAAAGCAAGAGAAGGTGAATTGTCTGTATATGTGCTTGTAGACATCACAGACCTGTGATGCAAACTTTGGCAAATCAATGTTGAAATGACATAGCACATGCATTATCTGCCAAGAACTAGACAATCCCAAGCAAGAGATCTCGGTTTTTTGCCCAAGACTGAGGAAGGATAAAATGAGCTGATTCTTGGTTTCAAGACAGATAGTTTTTAGGACTCATGAAGGCTATACCCATGTTCCAGAGAGAGTGAGAGTACTGTTGCTTACAGTGTGCAGGGAACAATGCCCGGAATGAAGTGTTGTGGTGGTTTCCGCATTATCTATCAGCAGGGACAGATTCGAGTGGACATTTATTTTTTTTACCCCCCACTCTTTGTTTAAATACAATATCAACATGAACGAGAGTAGAGAGAAAACAGCATTTTATTGTCTGGTTGATGAAAAGTTAAAAAAGCTCCATTCCATTGTATGAGTAACCATAATAGTCAGTCTATAGTATTGACCTTTGGGCCACAGCTTGCTAAGAATTAAAACCCCTCTTCTCTTGCAATATATATATATATACATACACAAACTCATCTTCTTGCACTATTCTTTTCCCTGAGTGTCACATTTGTAACTCGAACCTTCTGTCAGCAAGGAAAACTTATTTTGGACACCGTTTTTTTTTTTGTTTGTTTGTTTACCTTTACCTCTCGTCTCGCTGCGACGTCTTTCTTGTAACTGTTTTTTTATTCTATTTTATTTTGTTTTCCCTTCTCTTTCATTCTTGTGCTTTCTAACATAGACTATGCTTCCCTTTGTTTTAATTTCCTGTCCTTTATCACACGCCCCTACCATTTTATTATCCACTCTCGGCAACATAATAAAGCCACGTGAGCGAGATTCTCCCTGTTGGTCCCTGTATCCACACGCACTATTCGCCTCTCTGCCGTTTCATAAACCTTTGATTTTTTTTTTTACCTAATTTGAGGAATAAAATCTTTTGTTTTTTCAATGAAATTTGTCTGTGTGTTCTTGCAAATTTGAGTTAAACTAGCTGTCTAAGCAGGATGCTTTTCGGCATTTTGTCCAGGGCAGCACAGTAAAATATCAAATGTAATTTGCACGTGGCGTGAAGGCTTCCTTGATGCAGTAAGACCAGCTCCCATGGCTCTTTGTGGATTTCCCTACCAGACCACTGCCAGCATTTAATGTGACAGCTTTCAATTTCGCAACAACCTGTCACGCACCAGTACTCTTGGTTGACTCTTTTCTGCAACAGGTCCCAATACGCATCCACAAATGCCATGGAGCGAAAATTTTTGATGTCGAACTGAACATGCTCCAAGTTATCCTCTGCTTCATCTAAGGTCTTGGCTATCTGTGCTGAACTAGAGGTGGCTAAAGTAGGCCTGCTCTTCATGGAGAGAGAAAATAAACTGCGTGAAGCTAAGGCCAAGATGGAGTCTGAAAAGAGGGTTCTAGAAGCTGAAAAAGAGACGGCATGCAAAGAAGCTGCACTGAAGGCTTTTGAAAGGCGCATCTCGCTCAGCTATAGAAGATCCAGTATTCACCTTGACCAGACTCCTCCTAAGGTACACACTCTCACTGGAGAGATTCCAACGCCAGAAGCAGCCCTTCATCACAAGCATTTGGCTAGCATAGCAACAGAGATTCCCAACTCGGATGACAAGGCCCCCACTCTGCCACTCCTAGGTCGTGACATCATCAGCTTACACAAGGTCCACGCTCAGATCAACGGCCCTCACAACGCCCCGTACACTCAGAAACTGTACATGGGCTGGGTGATAGTGGGGAATGTATGCCTTGGAGGAACACATAAACCATTTACTGTAGACACTGTCTTCACCAGAACTCAAAAAGGAGGCTGCCCGACAAACTTTGAACCTTGTCCCAACACGTTCCAGGCCAAGGAACAATACCACCAAAAAGAACTGGGTAACTCCATTTTCCAGCTTACCAAGGAAGACGACCGACTGGCCTACTCTATAGAAGACAGAATCTTCCTCGATATCATGGAAAAGGGCGCGAAGAAAAATAGTTGCCACAGCTGGGTTGCACCTCTTCCACTCAAGCCACCCAAACTTCGACACCCAAAAAACCGACAGCAAGCAGTCAGTTAGCTCAACCTACACACTTGCCAATTCAGGAGAAAGCCACATTTGGTACGAAACTTTTCTTCTTCTTCTTCAAAAAAAAACAAATGGCCCTTGGGTCTGATTACCCGTGTCATTCTGAGCAGAGACAGAAGAGTGCGACAGGTCAAAGTGAAAATTCACAAAAATGACTGTGCAAAATTGTTCCTGAGACCTGTGACAGAGACAGTACTTCTCCCCCCACTTGCAGCTGAGCTTATCAATTAAAACACACTATCTTCCTCCCTCTTCATCTTATCTGCATAACAACTTCCCATGTCGCCCTGCTTGCCCCTTTACACAACCTATTTTTCACAGAACTGCTACCACGCTTTTCATTATCCTCCTTTCTTTCTCTCCTGCAATGTTCCACACCAAACCCACTGCAACTTCCCAGCCAGTGCATGCCCATCATACTCACAACACAAACACAAAACAGACTTCCACCTAAACCTTTTGAGATTTAACAATCTCAGGCGGGGAGTGTCACGTTTTTTATCCACTCTTGGCAATGTGATAAAGCCACGTGAGCAAGATTCTCCCAATTCGCTTCTCTGCTGTTTCATAGAACTTCAATTTTTTTTTTTTTTTTTTACCTAATTCGAAGAATAAAATCTTTCATTTTTCAATGAAATTCATCTGTGTGTTCTTGCGAATTTGAGATAAACTGGCTGTCTAAGCAAGATGTTTTTCGGCATTTTGTCCAGGGCAGAACACTGAGACAAATAGTAATATTTCATAGATTAAAAACTAAATAATAATGATAGGCAAATATTTGTGAAGGTAAACAATTGTCATTTTACTGTAATCAAGTTCATTTTGCATGTTCTTTTAAATTGTCTTTTTCTCAGATTCTAAAGCTGTTCAACACAAAAACCCAAAACCTAAACTTCAAAAGGAATTGAAACCAGCTCCAAAGTTGAAACGCCAACAATTACAGTGGATTTCATTTATTAATTACTCCACCGAAAGAGAAACACTAGACGAAGCTATTATGGAGTTTGAGAAAGAATTGAATTATGTTTGTATCTTTTATAAAACTATTGTTTTTCTCTGAGTGAATTAAAAAAAACAAATTGATTTTTTTGTGTGGTTTAGTTTTCAGCTGTAAATAGTAAAGTATAGTAGAAAATATTTAGAATATTTAAACAAAATATAAAGGGGTTTATTTTCTGTGAAAACAGAAAAACAGAATGGCCTACTTGAAACAGAAATCACAATTTTGAAATGGAAAATTTTTTTTACCATATTTTTATCAATTGCCATTTTAATATTACTATATTTGCTGTTTTTTAACTCACTTTTAAGGCTAAAGTTGGTAATGTTTTAATACACATTATCTCCTTACAGTTTAGTGTATTTAGGAACAAAGTTTCACAAAATTTGCTTGATTTTATAAAAAACAAATAGGTGTTGTAGTTATCAAAAAACTTTTCTTTTTATTTTATCCTTTCACTTCCCTATCTCACATTGTGACGGATGTGAGGGGTGACGGTTTAACATTTCAGAAGGTCAAATTTTACAAATTAAACTTTTACAAAGTAAATTCTTTCAAGATACTTCAATACCCTAATTGATATTCAACACAAATGGCTTATAATGGAAAAATGGACCATTCTGACAAACTCGGCAAATCCGAATGTATTGTTCTAGCCACAAATTCAATCACAATCAAAAAGAATCTATCTAAGCTTAACATAAATTTATTACAACTATTTCTAAAACAATAAAAGACTGATACAAAATAATAAGGTAAAAATTGAAGAAGGAATTTATCACATATAATAATTGCCACAAGTAATACATTAGAGAAACCTCAAAGAATTTAAATAAGAGATTATATGAATACGAAAGGAATCTTTTACATGCTAAATGCATTATTTGCTCACTGTCCTGAATCTGATCATGATTTTGATTTTTAAAAAAAATGTTTGTTTAATTTGAGAGAAAAACAATTTACTAAGACAAAGATGTATAGAAAGTGCTTTCATCACTAGATCATCCACAACATTACCTCCAGGTTCTTACATTCCACCTTTCTTCGCAAAAACTTGGAAATGTGGGATACTTAATAACTGAAGCAATAAAAACAAAGCAAAAAAAAAAAAACTAAATAAATCATCCAGACTATATAAACAAATATTTAAAAAAAAAAAAAAAGAATTAATCTAAAATTTCAGTGTCCGCTCTTCTTCATGCACATGTATAATTATATCAGCATATCCATCAATTTGGTCTGATCTAGTCCTAAACAACAAAATGTGTCACATGAAAAAAAATTTTCAACTTTGTCATAGATTTTGTTAAAACTGTAATTCTAAAATTCTCTGATGTAAATTTGACAATAATTGTGCCCAAAGAACGTATTTTTGTACCTATTCTACCAGAGATTTTAAAATTGCTAAAGTTAAAATTTTTTACCACAATTAGGTCATTTTCTTTTTAAGCAAGGAAATTTGTGACTTCTTCATCTTTACAAATCTTCCCTCCACTTGCTAAGTTAGTCAGATGAACAGACAGGAACTGCTAATGAACTATGGGATTTGCTACAGACTTACTGATTTATCAGCAAAATTTAGATGATTATTTTCCCTATACTGTCCACTGAATATGTTTTGTGTATTAGCAAGATTGTTAATTATTAGGTTGTCACACTTAATAGGAAATGAATAAAACTTCTTTGAAATGTTAAATAACTGTTTAATTTAGTTGAAATAGGCATCATGTTGATGAATGACTGTTCTTCAGTGTAGCTCTAAATTATTGATTTATCTTTGAAAAATGTTCATGTTTTACATGATAAAAAACAGTTCAAATGCTATGATTGACTCTTTTTTATTGGAGAATGTCTTATTGTGCATGAAAAACTAAAAATTCTTAAATAAGTGATAATCAGTCAGAGAGATATCAGGTGAATATGGAGGATTAGGAAAAAATTGATAATTCAGACTCTACAGTTTTTGGACAGTTGATCAAGAAGGATGGGACCGTGCATTGTCGTGCAGCAAAATTTGGCAATCCCTATTCATAACTCTAGGATGTTTCTTTTTCCATTTTTCATGCATACACTCAATTTCTCCACAATTTGTGGTTGCTGTTATTGCTTTTTTTTTTTTTTTTTTTTCTTAGGCAAGAGTGAATTATGAATAACCCCTTTGAAAGACCACCATACAGTTACCATTAACATTTAAGGGTGCAATGGAGGTTTTGGGTGACTAACTTTTGTGGTAATTTTGCTGATAAATCAGTAAGTCTGTAGCATAATGATAAAAAAAAATACATACATTTATACAACAGATATTTGTTTGCAGCTATTATCTTCTATTTTGTCAATACACTTAATATAGTGGAAATTTGTTATGCAGACCAAAGATTATACAGAAAAAATTTTAGTTAATAATTATGCTAGACTACGGATTTATTGATGTACAGTTATAAGTTTTGTTAATCATTAGTATTAATAAATTATATTTTCTTTTTATGATCTCTTCCAGGTTGCATTTGCAGTAAGCCAAGAAGAGGCTGAAGATCTCTATTTCTTTTCTGACTTAATATCATTGGTGCCTGACATTGAAGAGCAGTTATATTTGAAGCAGGACACCCTTTTAGTCCCAAGACATTCTTCGGCACAGTTTGAAAATCATTTGAATGAATTAAGAAATCACTGCAATAAATATGTGTACAAAATTCCTTCTGATATAAACGTACAACGAATCAGATATTTCTTAATCAAAATCCGTCAGGAATATCCAAAAGTAAAATGTGAAATCATCAACAATGAACAGGATGTGCTTTTCAAAAGTTTGGTATTTGAGAGAATGGAGGAAGCAAAACATCAGTTGAAATATTTGGTTGGTTTGAATAAAAAAAAATTGCTTTCTGAAGATCATTTTGGCACAGACAAACAAGAATCGTCCAATTTTAATGAAGCAAATACTCCTATTTTCGCTCCCTTTGAATCAGAAAGAACGGAGAATTTTCTTTCAAATCATGAAGAGTCTCCAGATATTAAAAGTTTTCCAATGGGAAATGGAGATAAAATTTCTCATGAAAATTCTCAGTTGGCTGCAAAAAACTTTAAAAACAATGAACGTACCAAAAACATTCCAGATATTTGTTCTTTTCAGATTGGAGATAGTCTCATAGTCAAAGTTTATGAGGGAGATATTCTGAATGTCGATGTGGATGGCATTGTCAATGCTGCTAATAAATGGCTTTTACATGGTGGTGGAGTTGCTCGGGCAATTATTAAAGCTGCTGGAGATGAGGTCGACACAGAAGGACAACAAAAACTTAATGGTAGAACATTGAATGATGGGGAAGTATTATCAACCTCTGCTGGTAACCTGAGACGATACAAAAATATCATACATGCTGTTGGACCAATGAATACCCCTTCGAACAAAAATTGTCAAGAAAAACTTCAGGAGACTGTGTACAATTCACTGATTGCGGCGAATCGTTTAGGTTTGCGGTCAGTGGCTTTACCAGCAATAAGCTCTGGTAAGTATATTTTATAGCATGTCACTAATGTAATTACTCTACATTAATGTACTTGTAAAATCTATAGGTTTAAAGATGGATTATCTTCCTGAAAAAGACATTCCAATAATTCTATTGCTTTTAAGGATAATCCATATTTTTTCTCTTAGATTTAAAGCAATAATTTCATAAGCTTATTTCATTTGTCTATATTTCTTCTCGTAGCCATGTAGTTATCTCCCTTTACTTTAACTCTAAGTTATTTTGTTAGGGAGATGACTACATGTCTACCAGAAGTGGCATTACATATGAAATGAGAATGATATACCCCAGTGATCGAAATAAAGGGTTCAGTTTGAAATTCCTAGCCAAAAAAATTCCTAGCACCCGAAGAAGGCTGGGGCATACAACGACTGAAATGTTGTAAACAAATTAATAAAGATGAGAACAATAGTCAGAAAAATGTAAATAATGCAAATACTACCTCATATCAGAAATATAGACAAATACAGTATTTATTTTGTCTAGTCAAATACATGTATCCACCAAAAATAATGTTTGAATTAATAAAAATGTGTTGAATTAAAAGATGAAATACATGAATTCTTTAGCATATATTTGTAAACGATTGCAATTACTTGTTTAACTCTTCCAAGTCCATTTAGTTGGTGAGTTATAAGGAATAATGATTATATCTTGAACTGGTTGTGCACTTTGACATGGCGTAATGATTATCAAGCTTGTCTCACTAAATCAGTTAAAACTGAAAATTGAATTCAGTCTTCACAGGATTCCCGATACTTCTGGCCTTGTGCCACATTTAGATTTTGCTTTCTAAACTACTATACCTTTGATTAGTGACTTGTAGTCAGTTCAGAAATTCAATCGAGGGATCTTTTGTCTCAGGCCTGCTGTTGAAGTTGTCAAACAAAACATGGTCTTTTACAAGAATGTCAGTCTGTAAACAAATTTATAGAGCTGAGAAAAAAAACCCCTTTCTTCAGATGAATGACACTTCTGATGCAGCATTTTCAAAGTGTGGGAGAATTAATTGGCGAGACAGGTTCAAAATCATTTTGGCATATATTCCTTGAAAATGTGTTATGTGCATTGGTTTGATATATTTATATATACTGGTGAATAGGGCATTATGAGTAGCAATTATCCTAATGGTGATTGGGTTGGTGTTGATGGTTGTAGTTAAAATTATTCTAGAGGTTCCTTCTATGTGCCATGTGCCTTTAGAATGTAGGCAGTCATGGCCCTCCACATCTCCCTATCCCTTGTTGCTCTTAACACACCTTCTCCTGTTATCCCACTCAGTCCCTGCACATCCAATACTCTCTTATTTGTTTCTAGTGAAATTTTTCTCTCTCTCAATACCCTACTCAGCTATGCCAATATGCGTCCAAATCTCCGTATCACACTTTCCCTCTAGAGGCTACGAAGTAAAATATAAAATAATTGCGTATCTGTCTGTCAAATCCTACTCAAGTATACAATAGCTTCAAATAGCCTTATTCAGATCTTCAATTATTTCTACTCAATAGCTTCTTCATTAATTTAAAGTATAAGCATTACAATCTATCCAATAACTGTTAGGATAGATGTTGCTATTCATAATGCCCTATTGATCTACATATAAAATTAATTAAGCAAGTACACAACATACATTTTTCATGTATGAAACACTCTCAACACTCAGTATATTAATAATAAATGTACATTTTTTCCTTCCTAGTAGCCCAACTCTGAGTTTCATACAATGTTATTATCAGATGCTGATTGAAAACTGATATACAAAGGGTGAGATGGATGAATTGTCATTTAAGTCTCACAAAAAAAAAATAACATTGACATATCATTTTAGCAGAAAAATGTTCCAACAAGACACAAAAATATATTAAAATACTGTAAATTTATTCAGTAAAATACTGTAAATTTATTCAATAAAATAGACCTTGGCTTCAGACGACTTAAAATCTCCTGCAACTCTCCTGGAGAGTTGTAACCCTATTTTCAGATGGCTGGTATTAATTTTAAGTGATTTTTAAGATGAGAAAAGATTTCTCTAAAAATTGGAGAATACATTTATTTTTTTCAGGAAAAGTACCTGAGGTGACGAAAAGTGGAAAATATGGATTCCAAGATACAATGAGTGCAAAATTATTTTTTGTCAGGAAAAGTAGTTGAAGTGATAAAAAGTGGAAAATACAAATTCAGGATTCACTGAGTGCAGAATTACTTTTGTTGGGAGAAGTAAGCAAATTTATCAAAGCTAGTTACCTAAGTATAGTCAAAATATTGTCAAATGGGTTTTGATGATATGTGACCCCAGATCAAAATAGGACCTTGAGGATTTCCTGTGTACTGATTATCAGGACAGCTGATAAGAACAGGCAGTTAATAACCTGGAGTAAATTTTCTCCCCTTTGATTGGAAGTCAAAATGGTTAAATTATATTACTTAGATTTCAAGATGCTAAGACATGTATAGGGAGAGGGAAATAGCAATCCTGTCCCTAACTTCAACACCCCAGTTTTTCATCTTTTTAATAAAACTGGAATGGAAAACGAAATTCAGAGAGCTGGGACCATTGATGAAATGAAGCAGACAAGCTGAAATAGCCTGCCACAAGATAAATATTGCAAGAGATGGTCAGTCCAAATTCAACCAGCAGCAAGTTAAATAAACCATCGTCCTGTGGGGGTTATAGAACACAAATATTATCGTGCTACTGAAATATCAGCCAACTGATATTTCTTTTCCATCACTTAATTTTGACTAGCTTGTAATCTTGTATTTATTTAATCTATATAAATATATATAAATCTACACCATCTTGTTGCGGTCTTAAATCTGGTTTTCATTATATACCAGTCCCTCGTGTATCTGGGCCAGCCAGGGTTTGTGTTATTGAATCACCTTCTTTAAGATGGTGAATGCTGCCATAATTCTTGTTTTCAGTCCATCTTTGTCATGACAAGGAGTTTTTTTGGTCTCTCACTCAACTGCAATCCACACATAATAATTAAGGGGGTTAAAGTCTGGGGAGTTAGGTGGCCAGATGTAAGGGGAAAATGTGGTCACAGAAATTGACTGACAGTTATAACTGGTTTCTCCTGCTCTTGCAGAGTTGTTTTGCCAGACATATAGACACCCACTATAACCTGTCACTCTTTCTCATAACTTTTCTCCTATGTAACCCCCTGTAAAACAGTGGCAGTAAAATGCCTTGCTTGGGGCAATATGATTAAAAAAAAAATAGGGTCTTCCAGTAGGCACCTTCTTGACCCAGTGTAACTGTACCTCCTCAAAGCACTTGATGTAGGCCTCTGTGTTAAGTCTGAGGCCTTCACCAACAAATTTGGTACTCCTTTTATTTTTATAAGAACAATCAGCGAGTTTTCTGAGGTGCTGTATCTTTGTAATCACCATTAGACTGATTCCAAATCCTCTGCACTGTCCTCAGATTTTGACCCAAACATTTTGAAAAGTTCATATTCGAGCTTGTGGCACAAATGCCAAGCAGCCCAGCATGCTGTTTCCAAACTTCTGGCAAAGTGAATTGCATCATGCTGCTGTTTTTTCTCACAGACAATACCCAACGCATCCTACTGTACTGTGCATTTGACAGAATCAAAAACGAACAGTGCATATGTACAAAATTAAAACTATAAAATGGCGACAATTTACCTATTGCACCACCTCCTTCCCTCCCTCTCTCTCTCTCTCTGTCTCTCTTTCTCTGTCTCTGTCTCTCTGTTTTTTTTTTTAGTTTTTACAATATATTTAAATGAGTAAAGAAATATGATATTCGATATTTTTATTTAATGAATATTTCATATTTTCATTTTGAGGAATGAAAAAATTTTATGACTGAATAAGAGGCTACTTGGTTAAAAACAATTCTGGATAAAATGCATAACATTTTCATTGGACAAATCCTTACCATCTATTTAAAAGTATTACAAACGTTTAATTATGACAGTATGAATTTAATCATGGATCACAAGAATTATGTTGTACTCAAATTTAATTACAACACAATGTATTTAAATATAATTTTCAGGAAAAATATGATTATCAAAAAATGATTTTCAAATTTAAAATTTTAAAAACCAAGTTAGTTATTATGGGAGAATTTGTTTATTAAATGTCTCTTGCAAGGGCGAATTTTGTGATATTTTTTATCTTAACCAACTTGACCTCACTAAAATAATGCATTCCACATCTTAGGACATATAGCTTATTTAACTTAACCAACCTAACACACATTCTACATCATACAACCTATAATGCTTAACCAACTAAAACCTCACCAAAACAATATATTCCACATCACAGGACCTAGAATTTATTTATCTTAACCATTTCAACATCACCAAAGCATTGTATCTTATATTGCATTTATAATTTATTTATCGTAACCAACCTAATGTCGGCAAAACAATGCATTCCACATAAGACATATAATTTATGAAGCTTAACTAATGTATCTTACCAAAACACTGTATCATCAAATAACCTATAATTTTTTAGCTTAAACAACTGTAGCTCACCAAAACTTTGTATTTTACATCATGAGATTTATGATATCAAATATTTTCTCACCTGTATCTGCCAGTATAATTAATTTGTTTTTACTTCCAGTCCTAGCAAACTGGTGTTAATGCAAATAGATCTATAAAATACTTATGCAACCTATATTTCAGGCATTTTATTTTTAATTTTCAAAATATTTTAATAATAAATCCAAAATCTGTATTTTGAATAGATTTAATTTGTATAACTTCTACACTTTTTTTTTAAATAATGTTAGCCCAGTACAAGAGCTATTTGAAGTTAAGTGTTATATACTTGGAGGTAAACGGCACAGTTTATGAGGGATAGATAACAGTTAAACCTCGACATCTGCTCCTAGATGGAAAATAGATAATAAAATGAAATGCTTATTGTAAGATAAATGTTAAACGATCTATTGGAGTACATTTGATAAGAGTTGTTTGAAAATCTAAACTTATTTATAAATGGAACTTTGTGTGTGTGTTCGTTACCTATAGACTCTGAAATGGCTGAACCCATTTTCTTGAAAATTTACACAGTTGTAGTATAAGTGTCTGCAAGTGTTCTTAGCTAGGTTTTGTGTTGAGGTACCCCTGATAAATATCGATAATCAAAAAAAATCTGGTTATAGAAGGAGTGGTCCGATTTTAATCAAATTTGATACGCTCATAGACAAAGACATAAGAAACGATATTCAGATGTTTCAAGGTTGCAGTTCTTACAAATTGATAATATATATGAAAGGTAAGATGTTTGTGTGTGTGTCTGTTTATCTGCCTGTATGTCTGTATTTTTTTTCAGCCCTTTTATTTTAGTTTTTGCTTCGAGTTTGGCTCTAAGTATGTATAATTGTAGTTCTTAGTCTCAGCCCTGATACCATTTATTCAGAGGACTTATTTAGCCTTCAAAATTCAGTTTACGACTAAAAAACTTATTTGATATCGATACCAGGAAATCAAAATTTGACTTACATCCATTCATTTTTCTTTCAGTCTACAGTTTCGCTTTAACTGGAAACAACTATTGCTTTTTAGTCTTTCGTGCCAACGTCCAAAGAGTCTGAGCTCCAGAAGCATGGATTAGTTTTAAAGCTTTCATTACGCCCGAGCAACGCCAGGCTATACTGCTAGTAGATGATAAAACTGATTTATATAATCAAAATCTGATAGAAAATTCTTAAAATACTTTAGAAAATTGCTAAATGAGAGCTAGAAACTCAACAGATTTCTAAATAAATGCAATGTTTTAATCAATAACTCTGACAACATGTAAGCTATAAATAAAGTAAACTTAAGTATTTCAAATAAACATTGTTTTGTGGAGTGTTTTTTGAATTTAGGGGCATCAGGTCATCATCCAAAGAAATTTTTCATTCTTTAAAAAAAAAAAAAAAGGAAAAAGCCAGTTTATTTTCTTTGTAATTTTGTTCAAGTGACATTCTAAGAATCTTGAGACTTTACCATTTTCCTTCTTTAGGCATATTTGGTGTTCCTCTTGATATCTGTACAAATGGTTACGCTATGGGAGTTAATGAATTCTACAAAAAAATGCCATTAAACTGTCAACTTAAAGAAGTACATTTTGTTGACATGAATTCACAAACATGCATGGCCATCAAAGAAACTTTTGCTAGACAATTAAAAGAAGATCTACTGAAAGACAATGAAGTCACTGGCAACAATATTCATCAAACAAACAAGAATTCTGCAAAGATTTCCAGTTATGGAAAAGATGAAAACACGTGAGTAGAATTTTCCATATTGTTAAAGTAATATTTCTATAGAATTATGGAAATATTAATAAATTCTCTTAATTTTCTATATTGCTGAAGTAATATAATGTAATATTTCTATAATATTATGAAATGATGAATGAATTCTCTTAATTTTCATATTACTGAAGACATAATGTAATATTTCTATAAAATTGTGGAATAACAATTTCTCCTAATTTTCATATTGCTAAAGACATATAATGTGACATTTCTATAGAATAGTGGAATAAGAAATAAATTCTCTTAATTTTCATATTGCCGAAGACATAATGTAATATTTCTATAAAATTGTGGAATAACAATTTCTCCTAATTTTCATATTGCTAAAGACATATAATGTGACATTTCTATAGAATAGTGGAATAAGAAATAAATTCTCCTAATTTTCATATTGTTAAAGACATATAACATGACATGTCTATAGAATTTTTTTTTTTTTTTTAATCATGTCACCCCAAGCAAGGCATTCCACTGCCACTATAGTGCAGGGGATTACACAGGGCGATAGACGAGTTAGGATGTACATAGGGGGAGAGTTGGGGAGAATGGGAGGGTTAGTGTGTTAGGAGGTGTCTATTGACCTTACATTTAAACTCCTGGAGGTTATAGCCGTTGAGGAAGCAAGCATGCGGAAGGAAATTCCACAGGCGGGAAGTGCGAGAAAAGAAGCTGTTGGAGTAGAAATTGCGGTTACATTTCATCGGTTTCACTGTAAAAGGGTGGGACCTAGTTGCCAATCAATATCTCGTGCAAACTCACACCTAGAGGGCACCAGTGATTTAAGTTCATCAAAGCAGAAGCCATGAAAGTATTTATAGAAGAGGCACAGGGAAGCCACGTCACACCTGTGAGAGAGTGACTGCAGGTGGTCAGCTAAGTCGGTATCAATCACATTACAGATTCTTCGCTGTATTTTGTCAAGAAGCCCGAGGAGAATAGCAGGGGCACCCGACCAGATGTGGCAACAGTATTCAAAACATGGGCAGATGGTAGATTTGTATAAGTGCTGGATAGATTCAGGCAGAAAGAATTTCCGGGCCCTGCACAGAAAGCCAACTTTCATAGCAGCGGATTTAGCAATGGATTCGACGTAGTCATTCCACTTGAGGTTCGCTGAGCAAAGCAGGCATAGTGTTTTACTCTCTGGGAGGCATGCCTGTTCCATGCTAATGGGAAGGAGGTGCAGTCGTCTGTGGTGGTTAATTGACAGCAGCTTCGTTTTGGAAGAATTGAATTTTACGAGCCATTTCCTACCCTAATCCACCACGGATTGGAGGTCCTTTTCAAGCTCAGCTGCGAGGTTCCCCTTATCAACACCAGATTTTTTATCGAGGCAAGCATATACTGTGGTATCATCGGCATACATGCCTACTTGTGATCTTATGGCATCGGGGAGATCATTGATGTAGATTAGAAAGAGCGTAGGACCTAGGATAGAACCTTGGGGCACACCTGCGTTTGTAGGGTAGTTCTGGGAGGCATGTCCGTTTAAAACCACCTTCAGTGTGCAGTTGGAGAGGAATGGCTGGATTAAGTCCAACAAAAGTCCAGTAATGCCGTAGCTTCGCAGTTTCTGTAGAAGGCCGGCATGCCATGCTCTGTCGAATGCTTTAGAGATATCCAGGGCGATAGTTCGGGCTTCACCATTCTTGTCAAGAGCCTGATATATATACTCGGTGATGGTCGTTAGAATATCAGCAGTAGACCTGGTAAAGCGGAAGCCATACTGTTTGTCCGATAGGAGCCTGTGGGCCGTGAGATGCTGAACGACCTTGGCATTGATAATGGCTTCGAACACTTTGCCGAAGATCGGAAGAAGGCTGATAGGACGGTAATTTGCAGGGTCCGAGGGTTCACCAGTGTTCTTGAATATTGGAACCACAGAAGAAGACTTCCAACAGGCAGGAAAGCAGGAGGAAGATAGGCAGAGGTTGTAGAGCTTAGAAAGGACAGAGGAGTGTTCAGGGGCACATTTCTTCAAGACTATGATTGGGATTCCGTCCCCACCACTCGCTTTGTGAGGGTCAAGTTTTGATATTATGCTAGAAATCAGCGAGGGTGTGATGTGGACGTCATTCAATTGGGCCTCAGTTCTAGATGGGAAATCGGGTGTCTGGACTCCAGACGAATCCAGACACAAATTGGTCGAGAATCTACTGGCAAAGCATTCAGCCTTGTCAGCTGAGGAGGTGAGAACCTCAAACTCGTTGATTAGTGGGGGTATTGAGGACTTACTCTTGTTGAGCACGCTTTTACAGAGGCGCCAGTAATCTTTGGCTCCGAACATAGAGGATGCTATGCGCTGCTTCATTCTGGCAGCAAACAGCATCATTAAGTATCTTTTTACACTTATTACGAGCTGAGGTGAAAAGGCACCTGTTTTGGTCCGATACGTTGCTACGATAAAGCCGGAAGAAGTGATTCCGGTGGGCAATAGCAGCCGAGCAAGCGGGCGAGAACCAGGGAGATAAATGGGATTTAATCTGAAATTTCCTGGCAGGGATGAAAGCATCGATGCCAGCCTTAACCCAGGAGGAGACCTCTGATGCACAGTCTTCGACGGGAAGACTAAAAACATTGTTCCAAGGGACGTCGCAGAGAATGTCACGGAACAAATCCCAGTTTGCTCTTTGATAGCAGTAGGATATTCTGCTGGTCTGGGTTTCTTGGGTAGGTGTGGAGTGGAATGAGATGTTAACAGAAACTACGGTGTGGTCAGAATTTCCAAGAGGGCAGAGCTGTCTGGTGGTGCAAGAATTTGGGGTGGAAAGTGAAGCAGAGGTCTAATAGCAAGTCCCTTCCGTTAGGGCTATTGGAGAAATGCGTGGGGAAGTCCACCACTTGCGTAAGGGATTGGGAGATTGAAAAATTAAAGGTGTGGAAACCAGCAGTGTCGGTTACAGAGTTTTCAAGCCACTTAGTGTGGTGGGCATTAAAGTCACCAAACACGAAAATATGGGCAGATGGGTGAGAAGAAATGGCCATGTCGATATTGTCAGAGATGCTGTCAAGTACTGAACAGGCAGAGAAGGAAATTTCTCTTAATTTTCATTTTGCTAAAGACATATGTGACATTTCTATAGAATAGTGGAATAAGAAATAAATTCTCTTAATTTTCATATTACTGAAGACATAATGTAATATTTCTATAAAATTGTGGAATAACAATTTGTTTTAATTTTTCATATTGCTAGACAATTAAAAGAAGATCTACTGAAAGACAATGAAGTCACTGGCAACAATATTCATCAACCAAACAAGAATTCTGCAAAGATTTCTAGTCATGGAAAAGATGAAAACACGTGAGCAGAATTTTCCATATTCTTAATCTAATATTTTTCTAAAATTATGGAGTAATTTCTCCTTAATTTTCATATTGCTGAAGACATAATGTAATATTTCTATGGAATTATGGAATAATAATTCCTCCTAATTTTCATATTACTAAAAACATATAATGTGATATTTCTATAGAATACTGGAATAAGAAATAAATTGTCTTAATTTTCATATTACTGAAAACATATAATATCATATTTCTATAGAATTATTTTTATTGTTTTTATACTCATTTCACCCCAAGCAAGGCAAAATGCTTCTGGTGCGCAGGTGTTTACAGTGAGAAAATAAAATATGTTACAGTGGACATTGAAGAAAAGATAAGAGATGGATGGGAATCAAATAAATAAAAGATGGCAATTCACATTGCATTTAAACTTTCAAAGATTGTATCTATCAGGGAAGCAAACAAATAGAAATGAGTTCCACAAACGGGAAGTGTGAGAAAAGAATCTGTGAGAGTAGATTTTGCAATGTATAATCATCTAATCATGTGCATGTTGTCTGAACTCCTGGACTCTCATAAATTAAAAACGATGAGTCCATTAATATATATATATATATATATATATATATATATATATATATAGGGGTAAGAATTTGTTGATTATGTTAATAGCATAAAATCACAAGTCATTATGACCGAGAGCATGAACCTACTGGTCTCGTTCAACTACAGATTATACACTCCCTCTGTTAAATAAGTGTAACTAAGGCTTGCTCAGCATATTTTCATTTTAAAACCACAGGTTTGCTTTGTGGGTGTTGAAGAAGCAAAAATATGCCTGAGCAAATATCTGCAGCAGGGATAAGCTCACCAACACACATAGATCACATAATCTTTTAAGGTTGACGGGTGTAAATGTCTAATAGTATGTTTTATTTTTGTCTTTCAGGAAGGTGAAAACTGTTGATGAAAAAGAATTATGTCTTGCTTGCAAGAAACCTTCGGGTCAGCTGAACTACCAAAAACATTGCAAGCACATTTTTTGCAATGTCTGTATTCAAAAACCATGCTTCATTTGCCATCCTTTCCTTGAGATTATTCAGGGAAACCACCCCCCAGGATTTATGTCCGTCAAGAAAGCTCCCTGTCATTTTGGGGAAAAATCAACCATTAAAAATGTTTATGAAATAGAATACAAGATATACCATTCTGCGCAACAGGTAATACAATTTAATTTCAATTCATTTTTCTCACCTGAAAAAATGTTTAAATACCTTATTACTATATTAAAAAAAAAAGTGTGCGTGTATGAGTAGATATTTTACGCTTTTGTACCTTGAGCTCAGTTTCCTTGCAATTAATGTTTTGCTTTTTCTTCTCATTTTCCTTCTCTACCTTTTATAGGAGTTTCCTTTCTATGTCTGCTATGACCACTGTGTCATCTGCATATATTCTGTGTTTGGGATTGTTGCTGACAAGAAAAAAACAACCAAATAAATTACAAAATAAGGATATCAAGTCCTTGGCAAGTGTTTCAACTGATGATGGGAAGTGTGATACTGAAAACCAAAGGAACATTGGGATAGCAAATGATGCTTTTCAAAAGCATAGTAAAGTATTAAGAAACAGGAAAATTTTGTGAGAAACAAAGAAAACAGCTGTTAGTTATCAGTTTTTGTATTTGGCAGTAATGCTGGACAATCTGCTTACAGATGAAAGACTTTAAGCAACAGGAATGTGGCTCTACAGAAAGATGCTGAGAATACCATATACTGAACATGTGAGCAACGACAACGTTTTAAAGAGTTATTGAAACCAAAATGAAACTTACTCATAGCCTCAGAAAGATATAGTTAAAATTTCTAGGGCACATATTGAGGAACGAGGGCTTGGAAAATGTGATACTCACATGACAGATTGAGGACAAAAGGAACAGACGAAAATGATGATAAATAATGAAGGCCATGGTGGCAGGGAGGTATGTGATGGTGCTTGAGTAAATGGTTGGCAGAACAGGGTTTAGTACAGATTATAAAAAGTCAAAATTTCTTAATGATGTATAATGTCTCTTCTAGATAACAGTGATGATGATTGTCTTGTCAAATAACGATCACACACACATAAAAATGTAAACTTATATTTTTATTCTTTCTTGATGACAGGTAGGTGGTGCAGTAGTCAGGGGGAATCATGCACATATAATGGAGTTGACTTCTCTTTTTCTCTCTTCTCTTCGGGTGTCCTGCTGACATTCTGCTTTTGGCCCGGAAAAACCCTGATCTCACATAAGCTGAAATTCCCATGTATTTTGCCTTCTGGAATTTTTGCTTAATTGTGTCATATATTGCTAGGCACATCTGTCCATTATTTTCGCCAATTATTTCCTTTGGAACTGGCTGCTTTTGATGTAATACATTTCCGTCAGTCTTGTTTATATTTTCTACTTCAACATCCACCACACTTGTCAATTCTGTTTTTGATGTCAATCATATTTCTGTTGGGTTACAGAAATATATTACATTCCTTCTACAATCATTTTTCAAAATGTTTACCTATGCACATTTTAAGTGCATCTCCCTTTCCACCACCTCACTCTCACACAGCCAACTGTACAAAAAACATATACATATAATAACATGCAACACACAAAAAAACTTCTTTTTTTTTTTTTTTTTTTAATTTTCAAAAATATATTCATCACATCATTCTCTTTCTGGCTATTATGCTGTCTGAGCACATAAAACTAATCAATGATACAGAATAATACATGCAAACAAAAGTAATACAAAATTATCAATGTCAAGAGTGATACTCTTATCTCTACTTTCTGCAATTGTGCACATGTTTCTTCCTTGTGAATTGTATGACAAAGACACTTTCATCAATGTAAACTCGAAGTTTGGCATAATAATGAATCTGGCTAAAATGGGATTTGCATAAAAAATGTTCTCTATTTTCTTTTTTGCCCATCTATACATTCCGAGACATGTTGGGCACCATGATGTGGTGCAATGGTTAGCATTAGAACGATTATGACTTAGCAGTGAGCCCAATCCTCACCAGGTGTCCCATAATTTCAGCCTTATGCTACATCTAAGCCATTCTTAGAAAATCACCTTTCCAAGATATGAGGTTACATAACTTATAACCATAAAAGAATTTATCTTGCGCATATTTTTGGTAAACTTACAAAATTTTCTGCACATCTCAGACTGCAGTCATCGACCAACTCCTGTGTGATACCCTGAAGGAAATCTTTAAGCAAAGAAAAAAGTAATGCACAAAATACTAGAAGAGAAAAGTGAGAGAGCACCTACTTTGTTAATTTTTCTTTTTTTTTTGTTTTTTTACAAACACACATGTCAGAAGAAATTTCTGTAATGTTTCAAAAGTTTGTTTTTTCTTTCTGTTTGTTTTCTTTTTCTTTTAAGAATACACACATTAGAAGAAAGTTCTGTAATATTTCAAAAGTTCATTTTTTCCTCTGTGTTGCATCATATCAGCAGACATCTTGATTCACAACCATACGATTGTAAGTTGTAACAGTTCTTCAATTTACAAATTGACATCAGGTAAATGACCTTCGAATACACTATATGTGCCTCTGCTTATGTTCAATGTCATGCATATAATTTCCTTAATTTCAAATATACTGTTTGTACACAGAAATCAGCCATTATCTTGAGTTTGTCATTCAAAGTCTGACCATGGAAACAACAACAAAAAAAAAAAAAAGAAAAATTTACCTAAGGGCCTGATTGTATTTGTTGATGAGGGACATGCGCTTGGAGGATTAGCTGTATTACTGGCAGTTCTAAACTCTCAGCTAACTTAGTCTAAAAAATGGGTCCGTCAAACTCTACACACTATTTAACTTAATGTTTTCTACATAGACTGCAGTTCTTGCATGCATTGTTGTAAGGAAGCTAATTTAAGTCTTTATTGCAAGCATTTTTCATTCCTCTCGCAATCTTCTTCCCTAACATCTGTCAGCGCATGTCTAACTTACCTTTCTTACAGTGGTACTTATAGTACTCCAAATGACCAATTTTGAAGTCCAGGTAAAGGTAGAAGAACTCACACATAGCTGTTTTCAACTTGAGCTTCCATTTACCGCCTGCAGTCTCTCTCCCACCGGCGAGACGTGGCTTCCCTGTGTCTCTTCTATAAATACTTTCATGGCTTCTGCTCCGATGAACTTAGATCACTGGTGCCCCCTAAATACGAATTTGCACGAGATACTAGATTAGCAACTAGATCCCACCCTTTTACATTGAAACCGATAAAATGCAGTCGTAACTTCTACTCGAACAGTTTCTTTCCTCGCACTTCCCGTCTGTGGAATTCTCTTCCAAACGATTGCTTCCCCGACAGCTACAATCTCCAGGAGTTTAAATGTAAGGTCAATACACACCTCCTAACACACTAACCTGCTCCCATTCTAT
The DNA here is from genome assembly GCA_037127315.1 of Ascarosepion bandense. Lineage (NCBI taxonomy): Eukaryota > Metazoa > Mollusca > Cephalopoda > Sepiida > Sepiidae > Ascarosepion > Ascarosepion bandense. Next base: position 112,247 of record JBBBDQ010002032.1, on the reverse strand, counting down.
CAAGCACTCTTCCCATCTGCCCGACCCTCATCCTCGCTATCCTTACTCATCTATCACCTTTCTCCTGACATTCCCTATGTCTATCCACTCCTTCTCTTTACCTTCCCCTATGTAGCCCCATGCGCAATAGTGGCAGTGGAATGCCTTGCTTGGGGTGAGATGATTTAAAAAAAAAAAAAAAAAAAAAAATAACTACCCCAAAACTGTGTCAATGTGCATTATGTGGTCTTCTGCCATATAATTGAAATTATCAGCATATCATTCAGTAACTGGAAAAGATTGAAAATATCTCTTCACTTTGCAACAACTTCATCTTCCCTGTCTGATGTTAATCTCCAGGAGAATGACTTGCTATACCTTCTAAGGCTAACATGTTTCACTGATAGGAAGTGGAAAAATAATATTGAATCAACTGCTAGGTCTTCTACTTAAAAAGTTGTTAAACTGTGTTGATAATTTTTTCTCTCCAGAATCTACCTTATATATTTATTAGTCTGCTATGCATCCATGCTTTGAATATTGTTGCCGCATGATATGATCAGGTGCTCTTACTATACATTTTGATAAAATTCAAAGAAGAATCTAAAATGTTATTGGTCCTTACCTGGAATCTCACCTTCAATCATTTTACCACCACCATTATGTCCGTTAATTTTCTATAAATATTTTCATGGTAATTTTTCTCATGAATTTTCCTCTTTGCTCTCAAGACTTCATGAAATTAAGTAAAGCACTACCTTGTTGGTAAGATTTCATCAATTTTACATTTGAAATGACTAGATGTAACTGTAAGTTCTATGATAAGAAATTTTTCTCTTGCATTTCTACCTTGTGGAACTCTCTTCCAACTTCTTACTTCCCAGTCAACTTTGATCTTCAAACATTTAAATACCATGCCAATCATCGGTATCTTCTGTCTTCTTCATCCTTGTTCTTTTATTGTTCTCGCTTCTTAAATGTATTTTTTCATATTCTCTAACACTCAGTAACTCCTTTCATCTTAGTGGCTTTATTGCCTTGTTTGGTGGTGAAATGAATAAAAAAAGAAAAAAGTACAGCAGTAAGTAGCAGCTGACTTTTTCTGTATAATCTTTTACAACTAAGTCTTAGACTTTGTTTTTATGCAATTTTTTACAACAGGCTAAAATACTACGGTAGCCAGAAAGTCCTGACTCACTCTTGGGAATCAGAAAGAAAACAACAAATCTTGATCTCTGTCTGGTGGAATTGCCAAGGAATATTGCATTTCAAGCTTGTTCCATATAGTCGTTCCATTGATGCTAAACTGTATTGCCGGCTTCTCGACCGCATGTCTGACAAACTAAAGAAGGAGTATCCTGCTTTGGTCAGTCAAGTTTGGACTTTGTTTCAGCAAAACAATGTGAGGACACACACTGCCAAGTTGACTAAATGGAAGTTCAAACAGATGGACAGTGTTGAGATTCTTCCACACTCACCATTCAGTCTCGATGCTGCTCTGAGTGACTATGGCATATTCTGCTGAATGGCGCACTTCCTCTGCAACCAGTGATTCAACATTTTTGATGAAATGAAAGAACCTTATTTACAGTTTGTTTTTTGTTTTTTTTTTATTCAAAGCCAGCAGATTCATATCTGAGACAGATTTGAATGCTGGCTGATTGCTGGCAGAAGATTGTTGGGAATGATGAACTCTATAAAATCTTGTTGATTCCTTTCTGCTTCATAAGTGAGTCAGGACTTTCTGGCCAACCTAATATTTTGAGAAGTCTTAACATGACTATACTAAGGGAACTGGAGCTCAATGAAGATTTATTTCGATACACAATTGACACAGACATTGCAGACACAGAATGAAAACTGCAGCAACTACGAGACAAGATAATTAGTCTCTCCTTCCTGTTTTCCTTTACTATCAACTCTAAGAAGACTGAATGTACAGATCATTTGGAGAAAAAACTCAAAGTATGAATTACCAATCGAAGATTTCAACATCAAACAAGAAGAGAAGTTTAAATGTTGAGGAAATGTTTTAATATACCACAGAAAAAAATGACATCAAAATCTGCAGACACATTTCAATGGCAACAAATGCCTTCCAAAATCCTTTAGATTCTTCTTTCCAAGTTCTTAAGATGTAACATCATTTTGGTTCTGGTACATGTCCAAAGAATTAATGGATAAAACAACAAATATATTGAAAGAAAAAATAAAAATATTAGGATAGAATGACGATTATACTGAGAGAAAAAATGTTTTTATTCTGGAAAGCAAAAATTTGAAAAACATATAGAATTTCCCACAGGCGTGCAGAAAACTCAAAAACCATGTGGTTTTTCTGGGTGACAGTTGATTGATGGTTTGTAAATTTCCAAGAGCTTATCAAGCGTAGAACAGGTAAGATTCATAAATGGTTTCTTGTAATAGAAATCAAACTGACAGTAAGAAACCACTTTTTGGTGAAAGTGAGAAAAGGATAAATTCATTAATGTCCATAAGAGATGTCACCATGTCAAAAACCTAAATTATACTGTAAGCAGAGGTTTCAAGTAGGATTCGTTTGTTATCAAAAAAATTAACAACCCTGATAAAAGTTTGAGTAAAATCTGAAATGGCCTTTGGTAATTGATTTGAAACGGAGATATTTCCTGAGAATATTTTTTTTTTTTTGCATGAGACGGAAAGAGAAAATTGATTTAGAAGAATAAATTCTAATCAATGAATGACTGAGGAGGGAGAAAGAAATTTCCATCTCCCTTGAAGAGCAATAGTGTGAGATGCCAATTAGAGAGGGAAGGAGTACTACAAGCCAGTCAAGGGAATTGCATTGGTCAGAGGATAGCTAAGTTATGCAGGAGCATACTAAGAAAACAAATATGGTTTTGGCATCAGAAACAATGACAAATAGAAAAAAAAAGTGTGTGTCAGGGTAGCTGTGACAGTCAAAAAGCAGCAATGTCATGACATCAAGATGCAACTTCAATGATAATTCAACCAGACTGGCTCTAGAATCAATCAAAACACGTAGGGTAGAGCAAGGTTTGGACCAAAGTGATTGACTATGAATCAGATGTGGAGATAGGATGTCTTTACAGTGATCAGTCGGGTGGAGGTCAGGAAATAGCCTCAACAGAGCAAGACTTTCAGATATCATGCATGATGCGAAATTTGTTCAGTTATATACAAATGCTCAGGTCAATGGTTAAAAATGCCTTTGATTGAATGAAGACTGTTGCACTTAGCAAAATCATTCTTCTTTGAAACTTGTAGACTGGTACCACAGAATCACTGTACTAAATAAAAGAAACTATGTTAGTAAAAGACTTTTAAAAATAGCAACAACTAAAATGGATAGGACATGTAACTTGAAAAAAAAAAATTAAATAATGTACAACACTTCAAGAAATTAGTTAGGATAAAAGCCCTCTCCAACTAAAAAAAAGAAAGAACAGTTATTGGTTGAGAATAACCTATTTTCCTGAAAAATTGTTTTAAGAAAAAAAATTATAAATTTCAGACAAAAGTAGCATATATTACCATTAGTGATGAGAACAGATACTACAATTTGATCCCAGCCCAGCCAGGGAGGGAAGAAAAGCATAACTTTAGTATGAATTGATTTTTGGTCAAATGTAGAGAACAGATACTACACTTTGGTCCCTGTCCAATAATTCAGGAGAGAAAGAAAGCTTAACTTGAGTAGAACTGGGTTTTTGGTCAATGAATGCTAAATGTTTCCTTATAAGAAAATCAGGCTGCTTCATCAATGAATGCTTAATGTTTCTTCATAAGGAAATGTTTAATACTCACTGATCTCTCTAAACAACAAATGCCTAGCAATTCTTGATTATGTATGCTACTGATAGAGTATTGCTGCCATATCCTTGCTAGAGCTATCTAGTCTTCACTTGTCTGTCTTGATATAGTCCAAAAGCATCTATGTGGCCTTGTGTCTGGTCTACTCTACAACCCTATTCCCGCAGATGAAATTATGCTATTTGTATGTCATCTGTTCTAATCAGCTACATTCTTTAGTCTAACCACCCCTGACCTATACAACGAGGATCTGCCATGCTACATACTCATATCTGAATCATCCCCATTTCCTTCCTATTTTATTAGTATGGAGTAAGTTCCACTAGGACAGCTTCTTCCCAAGAAATGCTGCTTTGTGTAATAGACTCCCAGCAAGGTGTTTTCTCAATTACTACAATCTTGGTCTCTCCAAGTCAAGAGTTTACTGTTTTTTCTGTGTGTTTATACTTCTGACATGAGATATTATTTACACTATTTACATTATTTGGAATGTTGTCTTCATCTTTTTTTAAATATTCACAACTCTTCGGCCATTGTATGTTCCAGCCTTCTTCAGGTGATTGGAATTTTGAATCAAGCCCTTTATTTTCATCATTGGGGTATATTCTTATTCCATGAGTCACACCACTTCCAGATGTCCTCATTATCTCCCTTTGCCTAAATTCTCTAAGTTATTTATTCATCACTGCTATAGCCACTTATTGCACTCACAACTCTAGGTCAAGTCACTGGCCTTAACCAACACTTTTATCCACTGGGTCATGTGTTTTTGAGGGCTCATACGACACCCTTCTACCTATTGTGTCTTGTATTAGGTGAACATTAGTATAAAAAATACAACCTTCAAGTTACACAAATATTTAATTTCTGAATTTAGATCTCTTTGAATAAAGGCAAAAAGAAAACTGATCTTAAGCAACCTGTTTCGTCCTCTGAGGGATTTTATTAAGGTGAATGCAAGGATTTTATTTCATAGCAAATATTTATTTACAAGAGTAAAAATGTTGCTTAGCTGAAAAGTCCAGGTAGGTTATGGAGTACACTAAGTTAGATAATGTCTGATAAATGAAAGTAAATAAAAAAAAAAAAAAAAGAAATATGCAAATTAAAATTTAAATTGTTTTACTTTAGGATGAATTTACATGTTATATATTTTAAATAACAGGAGGTTATATATTTAACAGTTTACTTTTAATTTTTTAAATTTCTTTAATTTCATTATAATTTTTTAAAAAATCTTTTTATACATTTTTTGTTTTATATTCTGTTTATTTTCTTCTCCTTGTATCACATGAATTCTAAGCAGTATCACTGAGAATTTTTTTCTTATTTTATTCTGGCAGGATAAATTTATACAAGGAATTCATACATTGGCATACTTACCTGTGACAGATGAAGGCACTACCATATTGAAGATGTTGCAATTGGCTTTTGAGCGATTTCTCATATTTCGAGTCTATTTCACAGAAACAGCAACAGTTTCATGGGCAGATATTCCCCACAAAAACAACATATATGAAACTAAGGAATTGTAAGTGTTTTTGCACATTTTTCAACAGCTAAAAAGAAATTCCAGTTTACAAATTTAGTAATGATAGATTTTTAATTTAGTAACAAATATCTACATTACAGCTACTAATGATGCAAACATATTTTCAAAGCACAAAATTTATAAATAAAAAAATGAGTGCAGATAACTCTGTAAAAGTCAAGTATCAATATTATGAATAGAATCCACTTCTAAATCAATAAAAAATTTTTCTTTTCTTCTGACAAATATCACAAACTTAAAACGGGGTATGTATTGAAGTTTTGCTTTTTCAGTTTAATACTGATTCTTATGTAATTTGATAAGTAGAATCACATGAGATCAATTAAAAGGAATTTTAAATAATATTAATAACAATGTTATGAGCATAAAAATGGCAGATTTGATACATTTCCACTTTAATTCTGATTCTTATGTAATTTGATGAGTAGAATCACTTGAGATCAATTAAAATGAATTTTACATAATAATATTATGTACATAAAAATGGCAGATTTGGTGCATTTGCAGTTAAATTCTGATTCTTTTGTAATTTTATATGTAGAATCACAAGTTCAATTTAAATGAATGTTATGAGTATAAAAATCAGGTTTTTCTTTTGACACTATATTCTTTACTCTTTCATTAATATTTGTTTTACAAAGCCTTTTTAGACATTTAGTAAAACCCTATCATATGTAACTGTATTTCTACATTTTTTTCTTGAAAAATTGACAGTATTTATTTCTTTATTTACAAAATCTTTAAAAAAGGAGCAAGAACATTGACCATGATCTTTAAAAGAATTTCATAGAATTTAATTCATGAACTTTATGAAATAAAACAGTAAATTATATATTTACAAGATTATAAAATAAATACGTGTAGCAGAGTTACAACTTTTAATTAATAATTTTGTCTTTTTATGATATCTCCCAAAACTTGTTTCACCATCCATTTACCCAAGCTCACTAGGTAGGTTACGCATTGTTTCTCTCTGCCCCTCTTGCATCAAATTTCTAATTCCTTTTTCTTTATTATTTGCTGTTGAATAATTGCTCACATGCTCATGTTATTTAATGGTTAATGATGATGGTTAATTGAGAGTAGCTTCATTTTAGAAGCATTAAAATTTACTAGCCATTTCTTACCCCAGTCCAATATGGATTGGAGGTCTTTTTCAATCTCAGCTGCTAGGTTAGCCTTGACGCCTACACCAGATTTTTGTAGGAGGCAAGAGTAAACTGTGGTGTCATCGGCGTACAAACCTACTTGGGCTCTTATGGAATCAGGGAGATCATTAATGTATAATTAATGATTACCTACATCTTGAAATGACATGGTATTTATGAAAAATAATAGGTCTGTATATATCTTAATAAAAGTAATATTATTGTTATATATTCTCTTACTACAATGCATAATTTTGACCAGAAGTGTATTTTGCATTGAACAATGCAAGGCCAGCAAGATTTGAAAGAAAATAGATATTGTTTTGAAAGGTCAGGAGTGCAAAAACATAAGTTGTCAGACTGGGTTTGACGTCAAAAAGTAAGCACTTGAAATATAAACAATATGCATAACAGAAGTATCACATGTAAAACGAAGCTCACCTACTTAATAGATCAGAGAGACAGGGAAGAGAATAAAAGATGAACACAACCTGTTAACTGCTCTCGTGTGCATGTGTGCTAACTCCCCAACCAACCTCTACTCCACACCACCGTCACCAAAGAAAAAAATAAAAATACAAGTGTAAATTTTTATATATCTGTCCATGTTGTTTTATCAGCAAAGCCAAGAAGATCATTCATTTTAGTTCAAGTTTTATTCTCCTCAAGTTGGTATGCAACAGTATTCCACCATATTGTAGATAAACAACTGCCTTCAAATTCAACAAATTCTCAAATAACTATTCAACTGACAAGTAAAGCTTAAGAAACTCAAAGAAAGAAAAAGAAAAAACATAAAATTAAGCAAAAGGGTTTGCTAAATATGTTACTTTATACTGTAGTCAATAATTCTACTAACTTAGATACACTGTGTGGCAGTTATAACTAAGTAAATAAATATAAACTGCTTCACATTTATATATAAAAAGATACATGTAAAATGAGAAAGAGCAAGACGAGTAGGAGATGAAATTTTCATTGACACACATTTTGACGACTTGTCTGTGAATTGCTTGACCAATAAAATATCACATGTTTGTGTGTGTGTAGAGAAAAGTAGGGCCAGTTCACATAGCTTTAGAAGTAGTGAATCATATACTGTATATAAAAGCCAGTGTAAGTTTTTTATATATATACATATATATACATTTCACTCACTCCTTTTTGTGTGCAACATTTCAATCCACGACTGCTGCTTCCTACTCCTACCACTTCCACCATCACTACTAATGCTATTTCTGCCTCAACCAGTACCACCACTACAAGTAAATAATTAATACACAAAATGGCACAAAAATACAAAACCTTATCACTGTAAGAAAATACACTATATACAAAAGCTATTCATTCTCTCTCTCTCTCTCAATATAGGGGAAAATTAGTGATGTATTGGCTATCCTGGTGATATCCTGCAATTATAAACTCCCTAGAATTTTTTTTTTTTTTTTTTAACCATTTCACCCCAAGCAAGGCATTCCACTACCACTATTGCGCATGGGGCTACATAGGGAATGTCAGGAGGAAGGTAATAGATGGGTAAGGATACCGAGGATGAGGGTTGGGCAGATGGGAAGAGTGTTTGATAGAATGGGAGCAAGTTAGTGTGTTAGGAGGTGTCTATTGACCTTACATTTAAATTCCTGGAGATTGTAGCCGTCAGGGAAGCAATCGTGTGGAAGGGAATTCCACAGTCGGGAAGTGCGAGGAAAGAAACTGTTGGAGTAGAAGTTGCGGTTGTATCTTATTGGTTTCACTGTAGAAGGGTGGGATCTAGTTGCTAATCTAGTATCTCGTGCAAATTCGTATCTAGGGGGCACCAGTGATCTAAGTTCATCAGAGCATAAGCCGTGAAAGTATTTATAGAAGAGACACAGGGAAGCCACGTCGCGCCTGTGGGAGAGAGACTGCAGGCGGTCTGCCAAGTTGGTATCTATCGCATTACAGACCCTCCTCTGAACCTTATCGAGAAGTCCGAAGAGAATAGCAGGGGCACCCAACCAGATATGGCAGCAGTATTCAATGCACGGGCGGATGGTAGATTTATATATGTGCAGGATAGATTTAGATGGAAAAAACTTCCAGGCCCTACACAGAGAACCGACTTTCATAGTAGCAGATTTAGCAATGGATTCGATATAGTCATTCCATTTGAGGTCTGCTGAAAGTGTGAGACCAAGGAGGCGTAGTGTTTTACTCTCTGGGAGGCAAGCCTGGTCCATGCTAATGGGAGGTAGGTGCGATTGTCGATGATGGTTAATTGAGAGTAGCTTCGTTTTAGAAGCATTAAAATTTACTAGCCATTTCTTACCCCAGTCCACTATGGATAGGAGGTCTTTTTCAATCTCGGCTGTGAGTTTAGCGAATTCTTCAGAATTTATCCCTCACCCAAAATGGAACAACATAAGTAGCAGGTGTCACCAGATTGTTATCCTGTGACTGTTCACGCATAACAAAGAATAATTCTTGGAACATGAATGTCAGAATGATGAACAGCTGTGGGCAGCTGGAGAACATGGAACAGGAGATGACTAGATTAAACATTAACATTTTATGTATTTGTGAAACGAGGTGGCCGAACAATAGAGACTTCATCAGCAACAGCCACAGAATTATATATGCAGGAGGTGAAAATGATGAAAAAGCAATCGGCAGGATGCTGCCACATATCTGAAAGAATTCTGGTACTTAAACTTAAAGGGAGGTTTCTCAATATATCGGTTATAGTGGTATATGCACTGACAACACAAAGCACAGAAGAAGAAATGAAATCCTTCTACTCATGCAAATCACAAGAAATCAGAATTATCATGGGAGATCTGAATGCCAAAGTTGGCCAAGGGAGAGGTGAAACATCAGTTTCAGTCTAGGACAACACAATGGTCGTGGTGAGAAATGAGTCCAATGGTGCACAACGAATGACCAGAAAATATAACCACCACCTGATTCCAAGAGCATCCAAGATGACTATAGACATGGAGAAGTTCAGGAGTATAGATTAAGAACCAAATTGATTATACTACAATCAACAAGAGATTCAAGAATGTAGTCCTACACTGCAAAGACTACCCAAGTGCTGACTGTGGAAGTGACCACCTGCCAGTTATATGCAAACTACGGATAAAACTGAGATTAAAGAAATATAACGCACCCTATGACTGCAGTACACTAGACTCGTGAATGACCTGAACATGCAGGAAATGTACTCAGACAATGTGTAAAAGAAATACAAAGGACAAATTAGAAACAGAAGTTCAAAATGGGATGCAGTAAGAGAAGCTCTAGTAACATCTGCAGACGATATCTCAAAGGAAAAAGCACATTAGAAGAAAAATGAGTAGATCACTGAAGAGATTCTTGACATGATGCAAAAAAGACAGAAAATAATGCCAAGATATAGAACAGAACACAGGAAACTACACAAGGAAATAAGGAGCAAATGTAGACAGGCTAAAGAAAGATGGCTCAACAACAAACGTGTTAAAGTAAAGAGACTGAGCATGACAAAGGTGATATACATAAAAAAATAAAGAAACTAACAGGACAAAAGACTTGCTCAGCATCAGGATGTCTAAAAGCAAAAAACAGAATACTCATACTAGAAAAAGAAAAAAATACTTCAAAGATGGGATGAGTATATCGGAGATATCTTCCATGACGAGAGAGAGCAACCGGCAATAAACAGAAATATGGACAGACTGGATATAATGAAAACTAAAGTGAAAGCAGCATTGACCAAATTGAAGAGAAACAAAGCAGCAGAACCTGAAAGGATTGTAACAGAGATGTTGATGTTCTTTGAGGGATTTGGTATAGACAGGCTCACAGAAATAAGACACAAAATCTACAACACTAGATCCCACCCTTTTTCAGTGAAACCGATAAAATGCAACCTCAATTTCTACTCCAACAGTTTCTTTTCTCGCACTTCCCGACTGTGGAATTCCCTTCTACGTGTTTGCTTCCCCGACAGCTACAATCTCCAGGAGTTTAAATGTAAGGTCAATAGACACCTCCTAACACACTATCTTTCAATCACTCTTCCCATCTACCCAACCCCCAGCCTCAGTATCCTGACCCATCTATCATCCACCTTCTGACATTTTCTATATCTAACCACTCTTTCTCTTCACCTTCCCCTATGTAACCCCATGTGCAATAGTGGCAGTGGAATGCCTTGCTTTGGGTGAACTGATTAAAAAAAAAAAAATGCAGATCAATTTTCATATCAGTACCTAAGAAGCCAGGTGCAAAGATATGTGAACTCACTGAACAATCAGCTTAATGAGCCACATAACAAAATTCATCATCCGGATTCTGATGAACAGCATGCACAACAAAATCATTCCAGAGATAAGATAAGATAAGAACATTGTGGCTTCATTAAAGATACCAGAATGAGGAATATGATATTCATGCTCATAATGCTATCTGAAAGAGCAATACAAATGCAGAAGTAACTTTTATCAGTGCTTTATAAACTACACAAAGGCATTTGACAAAGTACGCAACAAAAACTTATTTGATATGCTCAGCAACCTCAACATTTTTGGAAAAGACATTAGGATAATCAAGAACCTATACTGGCAGCAAACTGTTTGCGTATGAATAAGAAATAAATTCAGCAGGTATACAAAAATAGAAGTGTGCATAAGACAAGGATGTGTTTTCTCATCAGATCTATTCAACTTATACAGCGAAAAAATTCTGAGAGAAATAAAATCCTTGCTGGGATTTGTTATTGGCAGCAACAATCTCAACAATTTAAGATATGCAGATGACACAGTGCTGATAGCAGACATAGAAAGAAAAGTGTTGCAAGGGAGGACTGAGCACAAATTTCAAGAAAACTGAATGTATGGTCATCAGCAAAAAGAAAACCCCAAAATGCTAACTGCAGGTTAGAGAAACTAAAAAAAAAACATTTAAAGAAATTTAAACATCTGGAAAGTGTTCCGACAGAGGATGGAAAGTGCGACATTGAGATCCAAAGACACAATGGCATGGCAAAGGATGCATTTCAAAAGCTAACCAGAGTACTGAAAGACAGGAAAATCTCATTAGAAACAAAGAAAAGATTGCTGAATTGTCCTTCTGTATGGCAGTGAATGTTAGACGATCTCTTCAAGGATGAAGGAGAGGCTTGAGGCTGCAGAAATGTAGTTCTAAAGATGAATGCTGAGGATACCATGGACCGAACACATGAGAAACAATGAGGTGTTGGAGAGAATGCAAATGAGAAGAAAACTCAAACTTAATGTCAGGAAGAGACAGTTGAGGTTCCTGGGACATGTAATGAGTAAAGAGGGTCTGGAAAACTAATACTTACAGGATGGATAGAAAGAGAGACAGGGGAAAGCAGTGCAATACATACTTGATAGGCTTGAACAAATAGATGGCGGAACAGGGTTTGGGAGAGAAACCAAGAGGAAAAATATTGAGTGACAAGGAACAGGGCCAAGTAGAAGTCTATGATTGCCAACGTCCTGAAGGGACATGGCACATAAAAAGAAATGTCATTAAAATTATCACACTAAATTTCTAAAGTTTTCATGTCACTTGAAAAACAACAACATTTATGTATACAAAAATACTCATAAAAATGAGAAACAGCAAAACATGGAAACAACCAAACGAATATTATTTATTATCTGGTTGTTATGTGGTGTTGGAGAAATGGGAGATTAATACTGAGTAAAATTGTGCATTTGAGGTCAAATGTAGATTAAATATGAAGTGAAATCCAACAGAAGGATAAGATAAAGAATAAGTAAAGGTAATACAGTATTTCTTCTATGTTGTTGTTTTTTTTATAGATGTGTGTTATAATTGGAAAATACAAGAAGTGCCTAGATTTTTTAACTCAAATTTTTGAGTGCTAAAATATAAAGGTTACTACAAAGTGATAGACCAAGTGTCTACTGAATTATGCAAAAATGAAACTGATATCTCATTTTAACAGATAATTTTGTGTCATTTTGGTAAATATATCTTGAAATACTAAAGATTAAATTAATTCAATACAACCACCATTTGTTTCAACCACACCCTCCAGATGACTTGAGGATCCCCTGCAACTCTTCTGAACGGTCTCCTTGTTTAAGTAGGAGAACACTGCCATAATCCTTGCCTTCAGTTCATCTTTGGTATAACAAGGGCTTTTATTGGTCTCTCATTCAACTATGCCCCATATATAATACTCAAGAGAGTTGCAGTTTGGGGAGTTAGATTGCTAGATGTAAGGGGTGATGTGATCATAGAAATTGTTTAACAGCCCTAAGTGGGTTATCCTGCTTGTCTGGTGTGGTGTGGTGCAAAGTCCTGTTGCCAGACATAGGGTCTTCCAGTAGCCATCCTCTTGACCCAGGGCAACACTACCTCCTCAAGACACTTGTTGAGTGTGAGGCCTTGTAGTAAGAAGAATGGAGGCATAATGTTGCTATCACTATTGATCACTTCAAATACCTTCACCATTAGACTCACCCAACCCTTTTCAAATCCTCTGCTCTCTTCTCAAATTAACACCCAAACACTCTGAAATATTCATATTTGATCTTGCAGCATGAATGCTAAGTAGTACAGCATGCCATTTCTAAATTTCTGGCAGCGTGAATTGTGTCATAGTGCTCTTTTTCTCACAGATGGTACCCAACTGACCCAACTATACTGTACAGTCAACAAAATAAAAAAACAATGCGTATGCACAAAATTAAAGATATAAAATGGTGACATTTTACACATCCTGTATTATGGCCTACAAAAAGGCAAAGGAGATGAATTTTTCATGGACAGGCAGTACACATGGACAGGTCATTAACATGTGTGTCAAATAGTGAGAATGTCACATGTTTGTGTGCATAAAAAAAAAAATTGGGGTAAATTCTCATTGATTTAGAAAAAAGGGAATTAATTATAATTGTCATAATTATTTTATTTATAATTATTTTTTACACTAATTAATTTTTATTTATTCAGTTTATATGGACTCGACTCAGTTACAGTAGAATTGTTTTTATTAAACGTATTTCTTTTATTTTATTATGATTATTTTTGACTTTATAATTGATTTTTTATTTGTGTGTTTTTTCATCGACATTACATCATGACAGTATAATTAATTTGTTATTTCTTAATGGACACAACAAATGCAAGAAAAATATTCTTTAAAAGAGTATAGAATTTAATTTATGAACTAAGACAGTAGATTATTTATTCTTAAGATTATAAAAAATATTCTTATAGCAAGAAATAAGAATAATTTTGTTTAAAAAATTATAAAAAGAATATGTGAACAAATTATCAAGAAATATTTATTATTTCTCAAAGAAATAATGTGGAAAATTAATAAGTTTCCTTTTGTCATAATTAAAGAATTTCTGCAATTTTAACAGATATTGGAAAGGAGCTACTACAATATGATGGCCAAATGAAAATTAAGGGGTTCAATTTGGTTTGGTTTGTTTTGGTTTATTTTACAGTATACCAACCCAGTGGGTCATTTACAGCTGAAATTTAATTTTCTTGGAAACATTAATTAAGCATTAATTTCTTTTACAAAAATGTATTGCTGGTAAGTTTTATTACAAAGAAAATGTATTGTTGGTATTTTTGCTCTAAAATTATTATACTTTTATAGTGTTTAGGGGGTTAACTATTTGCCCATAGCTAGAACCCTTACAGGTGTTAGCACCCTGGATAATGGCAGCAAAAGTAATTGAAAGGTGGGTCTATGCTCCCCAGAACCTCCTGATCACAGGCTTTACTATCAGATGTAGTTTACCATCATACCCAGCATGGGTTCAATTTGGAATTTTGAAAATGTAATTGTCAATTTTTCAATGAACGTATAATAATATCAGACTGAACCCACCATGCTTGGGAAATCAAAACCATTAGTAACCTGTGGTAGCTATGATTAATTACAGTAGAAAATTATTTATAAATTCAGTTTCATATATTTTGGTTTGATAAAGATTTTAAAAATATATTTTCAAATAATAAAAATTCTTATGGGCTGTATGGCAATAATGGTGTAAAGAGAAAAGCATCCTTTTAACTCACTTTTTGTTTTTTACCTCATCAAATGTAAAATTTTAATCTGTTTTTGTTTAAATGATTTTGACCGTTTGATTTCTTTTATGTGTCTTGTTTCTAGGACTGGTTGCTACGATCCTAACTATTTACGTCAAGTCAAGGCCTGCTTAGCTGCAAAACGGATCACTCCTAAAGATGTGGCTGAACGAAATATCAAACACATGATTGTTTTAAAATGAATGATTTTTTTTTAAGAAGCCCTTATCGACATGAAACTGTTTATTCAAAAAATCAAAAACATGAATTAAGAGAACAATTGTAAAATGAATATTTTTATCATCAGATATTACAAAGAAAATTTTTTTTTCAAACAAACCAGAAATAATGTACAATAATTAAGATTTTATGCTTCATTGGTGCATGTTTGTTATATGCAAGACAATGGGAAAGTAATGGTTCCTATTTAATTTTACAGAAACTCAAAAACTCACAGGTATGACACTACAATAACAGGGGAAACCAAGTCTTACCCAAAAAAAAAAAAACCTGAATCAAAATCAGATTGATTTTAGTAGACTTAGAAATATGTGCTTATCTACCAGTCTCAATCAGTCACAACTTTTCTTACTCCAATAAAAGAATAATACAATTTTGGACCACACATTTGCTCATCTCTCTATAGGTGAAGGGTATTAGTGTCGTGACATGAATGTTTAACACTTATGATATATCCCCCCCCCCCCACTATATTCTGATGCTAAACATGCAAGATTTAGATTTATCACCCTTGGGTCTTATCATTTTTGGTGGTGATCTGAACTCCCCTACTGCCCAGATAGATTAAATCTTCAGTTACAAAATATTTTTCTATTCTGTCACTTGATTTTCTCCAGTGATGAACATTTTGAGGGATACCAGTTTTGTAGGGCCACTCAGAACATAGTTTGTCATGCATAATATTGATGCCACTACAAAGAAAAATGACCAAAAGAATTCAGTAGTATGTATCTACTTAATATGCAACTTTCATATCAGATCTTATTTTGCCAAGGTGAAAAGGCTTACAGCCTATCACATTGAATACATTGGTTCTTGCTTGATCACCAAAGTTAAGCAACATTGAGCCTGGTCAGTACTTAGATGGGTGACTGCTTGGGAATACCAGGTATTGTAAGTGTATAGTGACGGATGTGCATTGTGGTGCTGTGGATATCGGCTCAGAAAGAGAAATTGGTGAGCCGAGTTCAAATTCCGGTTGAATACCTTGCATTCACTTAAGCACTGGTACCTTTGGGAAAGGTATTAATCCGTCCCTTCCCTCCAGTTATGGGTTAAATAACAGGGGTAGGGGACCTGCCCTTAAAAACAAATCCCAATGAATCTTGATACTTGAAAAGAAAAATGTATTACTAGACACAAAACTTATATAAAAAACAATAAGTTGTTGAAAGAAAAAGGTATTACCAGCAATAAATAAAGTTTAGTTGGCAATAAATGACCTGCCAAGGTTGATTTGCCATAAAAAAAAAACAACCAACCAAGGTAAAAAAAAAAAAATATATATATATATATATATATATATATATATATAGTTTATTGGTAGGAAGGTTCAGCTTCAACTGTCAAAAATAAAATATGAGGAATTTCTTTCAGAAAACTTGTTTTGTGTATATATATATATATTGAGTGATAACAATGTTTAGTGTCAAGGTTTTTTTTTATTATCATAAAGTGCTCGTTATTTGGGTAGAGATAGAATATTTATTGAATTAATACAAAGAATTTGTCTCTTTAACTGAGTAGGTTCATGCTTGCTTTGTCAACCTGGTCATAACAGCAAGCCAAAAAAACCAGCTCTGATGAGTGCCGACATCATAACAATGTCTTCAGGAAACTTTGAAGTTGGCATGAACCTGTTCAGTTAGTGACAAATTCTTTTTTTTATTAATCCTTAAACTGTTTATATTATAAACACTTACAATATAAATATTACTATATATAATACTCTAAGTATCAAGCACTCTGAAAAAAGTAAATTACTGCAAATAGTGGGATGCTAACCCATTAGTTTGTACTATTTCTAAGTTAGTGTGTGTATATATATATATATATATATATATATATATATATATATATGTGAACTGCAGGCTTTCTTTCAAACATGTTTTTTTGAATTTAAAAAAGAAAGAAAATTTGAATTTCTTTTTGTTTTTTCTTAAATTTTTAAAATGATTGGGGTTTTTTGTTTTTTTTGTTCATCTTTTCTGCATGAAATTTACTTTTCTCAGTGATTTTTAGCTGGTTTGTGAATATTATGTACACATCAGCTACTATTGTTTCAACATCTTGACCTAGCCAAAGAGCTACAAAAATATCCATTTCATAAAATACATTTGCTAACTGCCTGATGATTGCAATGTACAGTATGTGTATATATATATATATATATATATATATATATATATATATATATATAATTTTTTTTTTTTTTTTTTTTTAATCATATCACCTCAAGCAAGGCAGTAACGCCACTGAAGCACAGGGGACTATGTAAGACTGAAAAGTTTGGAAAGGAGAAAGCCAGAAACCACATCCTAAACAGGGAACAAGGGATGAAACTCTACACCTGTTCAATAAACAAGGGTGGAGTGTGAACCGGGAGATAGTTTAGTCTAGATATAAAAACAGTAAAAGAGGTACTGGTGAGACCAGTAGACGGTTATTTAAAAAAGTGCTCAATGCGTAATCCAGAGAACTGAACATGTCGACTCAACAATATATTAAAAAAACACAATATTCGCTACTTACATGCAACATAGATTTTAACCATATAGGTCTCATCAGACGGTAAGGGCAAACTGTATTTCTTAAGGCTTATTCTTTATGCAGTCGAGCAAGCATGAGGGCCATTGGAAGAGGAGGAAAACACACGCATACATATACCATCAAGCAGATTTGTACAGGCCCAAGACATACTTTTTTGCATGGTCATGACCTACAACCTCTTATTTGATAATTTCCCCTGGTCTGGGTATCTCCTACTGGCACAACCTGTAACCCCTAATACTGACTTTTTTCAATATACCCCTTTTCAAATTAGGGATTCTGTTGTTTTTTTCTTTTAATTCTCACATGTGGCTGGTAAGTCTGGTACAATTCCTATGCTTTTCTCTCTCTCACAATTTTTGCAGGGAAGTGGAAGTTAATTGACTACTGTTTTTTGTATTTACTAAGATTCTTGCATATCTTTTTATTCCTTGTGTTTAAAATTTATTGCTGCTTTGATATTGAAATTTTTTAAATCCTTCGAAAAAGAAAATAACAAGTTTTCACCATTTTAAAAAAATGCTTAAAATCTTTGTTAAAATATGGTAGAATTTTTGAGTTATCTCTTTTGATACGAAATGTCAAAAGATATTTTTGAAAATCTGTCAACTTAATGGGGAAAATAAAATTTTGAAAGATTTGATTTAAATTTAATAACATTACAGAATTCTTTGAAGTATACTCAAAGTACAAATATTTTCTTTTTATGTCATTGCAAAGGTTTACTTCTCTTACAAGATTATTTTTCTTTATGAAGTCTTTAAGAAAGATTCCATTTCTTTTGGAGGACACAAGATATGCAAACTTGTGTATATCACTGACATAATTTGGGTCTAGCCTGAAGAAGAGGAGTCATTGACTTCTTTGTCACTAGAATTTGTTGGTGAAAAGCAGATGTTGGTTGTTAAAGGGTTACTGTTAAAACCTAGCTATGATGATTCTAGGTTCAAGTTCTTCCATATTCATGTGTGCTTTACAGACCAGTGGACTGAATAACATGCCAACACTACCAATGGTAGTACGTGTGGAATTTTTCAAAGCCGAGGCTGAGAGGAAGCTGCAGCCTTTTCTCATCATTGTGATGTTCGAGTTTTATATCGAGATAAAAATAGCAATGTTTCTGAATGCAGATGACATTGATATTCAGTTAAAAAATGAGACAAGATGAGGCAGCTGATTTATGGTGTTAAGTGTGAAAATGTCGAAGGTTGAAATTAATGTAGATTTTTTGCATACATTTTGAAGTTCTGTTTGGTGAACCCATAGCTGATTTTTCAAACACTGTTTCAAGAGGTAGGCAGAAAATTCATGCAAAAAAATATAAGATGCACTTGATATCTTTAAAGAAGGAATTTGCCTCTTGTAATCTGTTTCATTTTCTCACCAATGGTGTGGATGAGACTAATAGAAGCATTGGGTTTAAAATAATTCAGTTCACTAGAGAAATTGATAATATAAAAATACTCATGCGAACTTCAATTACACATTTTTATTCTGTCAACTTGTCATCACACTGCAAATTCTAAAAATGATGAATCTGTTGGAGATAATGCAATCCACCCAGTTAATTTTCCATGTTACTGGGAACAGATTGATGGTTAGCAATCAGTTAACATTTCAAGGTTACTGCCACTTCTTGTACTATCTTCGTTCAGTTTTGTAAATTCTTGCTTTGTCAGTTTAAAAAAAAGGAATCTGCCTAATTTAGATCTTTGTTCTTTATAATATGTTTATTTTATTTTTTTGCTTAATGTTCCCACAGGAGAAAGTAAATGCAGATTATCAGGATATCTAGGATAGAAAGTAGTTGACACTAGATATGGAAGTGTTAGGATTGTAGTAATTGAGAAAACATCCTCTCGGGAGTCTGTTCTTGTTGTTCTCAGGAAGAAATTGTCTGAGTGAAATTTTCTCCTAACTAATAGAATATGATGGAAATGAGGATGATTCAGCTCTGTGCATGTGACATGGTGGATTTTAGCTGTAAAAGTCTGGTCTGATGGAACTAAGAAATGGGTCCTTTTTAAACATTTCCTATAAAAACAGCAATTAAGTGATATTCCATAACCTTTACTAGATTGAGATCAGGCTCGAAATGGAGGACTTTATTTTTCACCCTGAAACCCCTTCTTTCACAGACAAGATGCCGCAAGCCTCTCATGACTTTGTCGCTACTTCCATGGTCTAGATGAAGTGCATTCCTAACTTCCACCAGGTCTAACCTTCATGGATAAGATTCAATATGATACACGCATTGTAGAGAACTATCCGCATTCTCTTTCTGTTCCATTGATAATAAATAAGTTGCCCTGGAGCAGCTTCTTCCCATGAACCCTTGCTCTGTGAAATTGACTTGCATTTCTTCGTCACTACAATCTTAACCTGTTCAAATCTAAAAATTCAAAGAAACAAAAAGATGCTGAAAATATTTTAACAATTTGATTTTGCAGGGAGTCCATATCTATATAACTATGTCTCTTACTCTTACTCTTAACCTCAAGTGACCCCTTTCCTCAGCTTTGTACAGGAGGAACATCACTTAAAACAAAAAAAGGCTTGCAATGTTTCATCTAAGAAAGAAATTCTAGGTTGGGAAATGATTAATGATTCCAAAGGTTGTATAGATGCTTTTGAATTGATTTGAAAGTGATATTTACCAAGCTCCAACCCACAAAGCAAGATTACGTTTTTGTTGTTGCAGGAAATGAATGTTTATTATGATTATTGTTGTTTTGTTATGCATTCTGAATTCTATTTTTTTTAATCTTTCTTTTTTCACATTGTAGAATTTTTATTCAATAAAAGCATTTATCCAATTCACTCAGATGACTCTGGCTTGAGTCTTTTTGTAACAAAAATGACAGGTAATAGTTAAAGGTGATGCTTAATCAAAATCTATGTTGAACAATTTCTTTATATTACTTACAGTTTGGACTGTTGTCCTCATATTTTTTGTCATATTCATGATGTTTCGGTTATTGTATGCTCAAACCTTTTTCAGGTGATTGGAATTCAAATCAAATGCCTTATTATGATTACTGGGGTATAGTGTTCTCATTGACATGTCACTTCTGGATATCTTAATTATCTCCCTTTAACTTAACTCTCTAAGTTATTTTCCCCCACTGCTGTAACCAGATATTGAACTCAGAACTCTCACCGGATCTAACCAATGCTTTTATCCACTAGCCCATGTGCCCTTGAGTATATGAATTTTTTGGACTTATAAACCTCAGTAAGATTTTTTCAACAGAGTTCATATTGCAATCTTTGATGCTAATGATTTTCTCTGGCACACCATATTTACTGGTTCACATATTGTATTCATTTCTATGCTTGGGTGGCTTTGGAGAATTTTGTGGCTTAGCATATGTGCTGATTCCTTAAGTATACTGCTTATACTGACCATTTCTTCTTTGTATATCTTTTGGTCATTGCTTATTTTTGCCTTGATGTTGCAGGCAGCAGATGATCTCATTCTTTACATTGTATGAGTGGTGGGAGTTGAAGTTGAGGTATTGTTTGATGAATGTTGGCTTGTGGAATATGGATGTCTTGAACCCCTCATTCTGTTTGAGATATTAATGCATCTAAAAATGTGTTATGGTGAAACACACTATTCCTCAGATAATGTACTCTCCCTCCTATATTAATAAGAGTTAACAGGAAGTTCTTAGGAGTTCTAGAGAGTTCTATTGGAGTTCATTAGAACTATTAGTTCCAGATTGGACATAGTTGGACTAAGGCAGTTGATATTAGTTGGCAGTTAGCCAAATACTAAGGAGTCAGCTTACAGTGGAAGATTACCAAGTTCCTAACATTTTTGGGTGCGTTAAGTCGATTAGCAACTGACATAGCTTGATTATAACTTTCAGTGTGAAAACTGCTCCACAATAAAATGCTAGTTTATCATTCTCTTTTTCCATTGTGAATTGTATCGATGATCTTATTGAGTTTACATGGTCCAGTAACCTCTCGACATGTTCCTGGTGTGGCCAGAGTAAGAAGGTGTCATCAACGTATCTCAGCCATAGAGTTGGCTCTAGATCTGTGGATTCTAATGCTATTTCTTCAAAGTATTCAATGTATATGTTAGCCAGTGCTGGTGATAATGGCAAGCCTATTGCTAAGTCTCCATCCTGCCTTTATATGTCTGATCTCAATCCAAAATGAGTCATTTGCGTGGAAAAAGTCAACATCTCCATCAGGTTATCTCGTGGAATACTGGTACATTTTCCGAGGAATGAGTCACAAGCCAGTCTATCCCATGGGTTTGTATTCTGTTTCTTGACCATGTTATTGTTTCCAAAACAGCAGAAAAGCATACAGCATGTCCACTAGATAACATGATAACCAGGTTTGTATTCGGATTCTCTATCATCTCATTGATTACAAAACTACAGAAAAGTATACAGCATACCCACCAGATAATATGATAGAAAACACTACACCTACCCGCTATTGATTACCCCTACATTTGTATCATGTCATTTATTACAAAACTGGAGAAAAGCAGACAGCATGCTCACCAGATAACATGACAACCAGGTTTGTATTCGGATTCTTGATCATGTCATTGATTACAAAACTGGAGAAAAGCAGACAGCATGCCCACCAGATAACATGATAACCAGGTTTGTGTTCTGATTCTCTATCATCTCATTGGTTACAAAACTGGAGAAAAGCAGACAGCATGTCCACCAGATAACATGATAACTAGGTTTGTATTCGGAATCTTGATCATGTCATTTATTACAAAACTGGAGAAAAGCAGACAGCATGCCCACCAGATAACATGATAACCAGGTTTGTATTCGGATTCTTGATCATCTCATTGATTACAAAACTGGAGAAAAGCAGACAGCATGCCCACCAGATAACATGATAACCAGGTTTGTATTCGGATTCTTGATCATGTCATTGATTACAAAACTGGAGAAAAGCAGACAGCATACCCCCCAGATAACATGATAACCAGGTTTGTATTCTCTTTCGTGACCATGTTATTGTTTCCAAAACAGTAGAAAAGCATACAGCATGTCCACCAGATAACATGATAACCAGGTTTGTATTCGGATTCTCTATCATCTCATTGATTACAAAACTACAGAAAAGTATACAGCATACCCACCAGATAATATGATAGAAAACACTACACCTTACCCCCTATTGATTACCCCTACATTTGTATCATGTCATTGATTACAAAACTGGAGAAAAGCAGACAGCATGCCCACCAGATAACATGATAACCAGGTTTGTATTCGGATTCTTGATCATCTCATTGATTACAATACTGGAGAAAAGCAGACAGCATGCCCACCAGATAACATGACAACCAGGTTTGTATTCTGATTCTTGACCATGTTATTGTTTCCAAAACAGTAGAAAAGCATACAGCATGTCCACCAGATAACATGATAACCAGGTTTGTATTCGGATTCTCTATCATCTCATTGATTACAAAACTACAGAAAAGTATACAGCATACCCACCAGATAATATGATAGAAAACACTACACCTACCCCCTATTGATTACCCCTACATTTGGATCATGTCATTGATTACAAAACTGGAGAAAAGCAGACAGCATGCCCACCAGATAACATGATAACCAGGTTTGTATTCGGATTCTTCATCATGTCATTGATTACAAAACTGGAGAAAAGCAGACAGGATGCCCCCCCCCCAGATAACATGATAACCAGGTTTGTATTCGGATTCTTGATCATGTCATTGATTACAAAACTGGAGAAAAACAGACAGCATGCCCCCCAGATAACATGATAACCAGGTTTGTATTCGGATTCTTGATCATGTCATTTATTACAAAACTGGAGAAAAGCAGACAGTATTTCCACCAGATAACATGATAACTAGGTTTGTATTCGGAATCTTGATCATGTCATTTATTACAAAACTGGAGAAAAGCAGACAGCATGTCCACAAGATAACATGATAACCAGGTTTGCATTCGGATTCTTGATCATGTCATTTATTACAAAACTGGAGAAAAGCAGACAGCATGCCCACCAGATAACATGATAACCAGGTTTGTATTCGGATTCTTGATTATCTCATTGATTACAAAACTGGAGAAAAGCAGACAGCATGCCCCCCAGATAACATGATAACCAGGTTTGTATGCGGATTCTTGATCATGTCATTTATTACAAAACTGGAGAAAAGCACACAGCATGTCCACCAGATAATATGATAACCAGGTTTGTATTTGGATTCTCTATCATCTCATTGATTACAAAACTGGATAAAAACACACAGCATGCCCCCCAGATAACATGATAACCAGGTTTGTATGCGGATTCTTGATCATGTCATTTATTACAAAACTGGATAAAAACACACAGCATGCCCACCAGATAACATGATAACCAGGTTTGTATGCGGATTCTTGATCATGTCATTTATTAAAAAACTGGAGAAAAGCACACAGCATGTCCACCAGATAACATGATAACTAGGTTTGTATTCGGAATCTTGATCATGTCATTTATTACAAAACGGGAGAAAAGCAGTCAGCATGCCCACCAGATAACATGATAACCAGGTTTGTATTCGGATTCTTGATCATCTCATTGATTACAAAACTGGAGAAAAGCAGACAGCATGTCCACAAGATAACATGATAACCAGGTTTGTATTCGGATTGTCTATCATCTCATTGATTACAATACTGGAGAAAAGCAGACAGCATGCCCACCAGATAACATGACAACCAGGTTTGTATTCTGATTCTTGACCATGTTATTGTTTCCAAAACAGTAGAAAAGCATACAGCATGTCCACCAGACAACATGATAACCAGGTTTGTATTCGGATTCTTGATCATGTCATTGATTACAAAACTGGAGAAAAGCAGACAGCATGCCCACCAGATAACATGATAACCAGGTTTGTATTCTGTTTCTTAACCATGTTATTGTTGCCAAAACAGTAGAAAAGCATACAGCATGTCCACCAGATAACATGATAACCAGGTTTGTATTCGGATTGTCTATCATCTCATTGATTACAAAACTACAGAAAAGTATACAGCATACCCACCAGAGAATATGATAGAAAACACTACACCTACCCCCTATTGATTACCCCTACATTTGTATCATGTCATTGATTACAAAACTGGAGAAAAAGCAGACAGCATGCCCACCAGATAACATGACAACCAGGTTTGTATTCGGATTCTTGATCATGTCATTGATTACAAAACTGGAAAAAAGCAGACAGCATGCCCCCCAGATAACATGATAACCAGGTTTGTATTCGGATTCTTGATCATGTCATTTATTACAAAACTGGAGAAAAGCAGACAGCATGTCCACAAGATAACATGATAACCAGGTTTGTATTCGGATTCTTGATCATGTCATTGATTACAAAACTGTAGAAAAGCATACAGCATGTCCACCAGATAACATGACAACCAGGTTTGTATTCTGATTCTTGACCATGTTATTGTTTCCAAAACAGTAGAAAAGCATACAGCATGTCCACCAGACAACATAATAACCAGGTTTGGATTCGGATTCTTGATCATGTCATTGATTACAAAACTGGAGAAAAGCAGACAGCATGCCCCCCAGATAACATGATAACTAGGTTTGTATTCGGAATCTTGATCATGTCATTGTTTCCAAAACAGTAGAAAAGCATACAGCATGTCCACCAGACAACATAATAACCAGGTTTGTATTCGGATTCTTGATCATGTCATTTATTACAAAACTGGAGAAAAGCAGACAGCATGTCCACCAGCTAACATGATAACTAGGTTTGTATTCGGAATCTTGATCATGTCACTTATTACAAAACTGGAGAAAAGCAGACAGCATGCCCACCAGATAACATGATAACCAGGTTTGTATTCGGATTCTTGATCATGTCATTTATTACAAAACTGGAGAAAAGCAGACAGCATGTCCACCAGCTAACATGATAACTAGGTTTGTATTCGGAATCTTGATCATGTCACTTATTACAAAACTGGAGAAAAGCAGACAGCATGCCCACCAGATAACATGACAACCAGGTTTGTATTCTGATTCTTGACCATGTTATTGTTTCCAAAACAGTAGAAAAGCATACAGCATATCCACCAGACAACATGATAACCAGGTTTGTATTCGGATTCTTGATCATGTCATTGATTACAAAACTGGAGAAAAGCAGACAGCATGCCCACCAGATAACATGATAACCAGGTTTGTATTCGGATTCTTGATCATGTCATTGATTACAAAACTGGAGAAAAGCAGACAGCATGTCCACCAGATAACATGATAACCAGGTTTGTATTCGGATTCTTGATCATGTCATTGATTACAAAACTGGAAAAAAGCAGACAGCATGTCCACCAGATAACATGATAACCAGGTTTGTATTCGGATTCTTGATCATGTCATTGATTACAAAACTGGAGAAAAGCATACAGCATGTCCACGAGATAACATGATAACCAGGTTTGTATTTGGATTGTCTATCATTTCATTGATTACAATACTGGAGGAAAGCAGACAGCATGCCCACCAGATAACATGATAACCAGGTTTGTATTTGGATTCTTGATCATGTCATTTATTACAAAACTGGAGAAAAGCAGACAGCATGTCCACCAGATAACATGATAACTAGGTTTGTATTCGGAATCTTGATCATGTCATTGATTACAAAACTGGAGAAAAGCAGACAGCATGTCCACCAGATAACATGATAACCAGGTTTGTATTCGGATTCTTGATCATGTCATTGATTACAAAACTGGAGAAAAGCAGACAGCATGCCCACCAGATAACATGATAACCAGGTTTGTATTCGGATTCTTGATCATGTCATTGATTACAAAACTGGAGAAAAGCAGACAGCATGTCCACCAGATAACATGATAACCAGGTTTGTATTCGGATTCTTGATCATGTCATTGATTACAAAACTGGAGAAAAGCAGACAGCATGCCCACCAGATAACATGATAACCAGGTTTGTATTCGGATTCTTGATCATGTCATTGATTACAAAACTGGAGAAAAGCAGACAGCATGTCCACCAGATAACATGATAACCAGGTTTGTATTCGGATTCTTGATCATGTCATTGATTACAAAACTGGAGAAAAGCAGACAGCATGTCCACCAGATAACATGATAACCAGGTTTGTATTCGGATTCTTGATCATGTCATTGATTACAAAACTGGAGAAAAGCAGACAGCATGCCCACCAGATAACATGATAACCAGGTTTGTATTCGGATTCTTGATCATGTCATTGATTACAAAACTGGAGAAAAGCAGACAGCATGTCCACCAGATAACATGATAACCAGGTTTGTATTCGGATTCTTGATCATGTCATTGATTACAAAACTGGAGAAAAGCAGACAGCATGCCCACCAGATAACATGATTACCAGGTTTGTATTCGGATTCTTGATCATGTCATTTATTACAAAACTGGAGAAAAGC
Organism: Ascarosepion bandense; assembly: GCA_037127315.1. Classification (NCBI taxonomy): domain Eukaryota; kingdom Metazoa; phylum Mollusca; class Cephalopoda; order Sepiida; family Sepiidae; genus Ascarosepion; species Ascarosepion bandense. Next base: position 85,416 of record JBBBDQ010002032.1, on the reverse strand, counting down.
AGACAGCATGTCCACCAGATAACATGATAACCAGGTTTGTGTTCTGATTCTCTATCATCTCATTGATTACAAAACTGGAGAAAAGCAGACAGCATGTCCACCAGATAACATGATAACTAGGTTTGTATTCGGAATCTTGATCATGTCATTTATTACAAAACTGGAGAAAAGCAGACAGCATGCCCACCAGATAACATGATAACCAGGATTGTGTTCTGATTCTCTATCATCTCATTGATTACAAAACTGGAGAAAAGCAGACAGCATGTCCACCAGATAACATGATAACTAGGTTTGTATTCGGAATCTTGATCATGTCATTTATTACAAAACTGGAGAAAAGCAGACAGCATGCCCACCAGATAACATGATAACCAGGTTTGTGTTCTGATTCTCTATCATCTCATTGATTACAAAACTGGAGAAAAGCAGACAGCATGTCCACCAGATAACATGATAACTAGGTTTGTATTCGGAATCTTGATCATGTCATTTATTACAAAACTGGAGAAAAGCAGACAGCATGCCCACCAGATAACATGATAACCAGGTTTGTATTCGGATTCTTGATCATCTCATTGATTACAAAACTGGAGAAAAGCAGACAGCATGCCCACCAGATAACATGATAACCAGGTTTGTATTCGGATTCTTGATCATGTCATTGATTACAAAACTGGAGAAAAGCAGACAGCATACCCCCCAGATAACATGATAACCAGGTTTGTATTCTCTTTCGTGACCATGTTATTGTTTCCAAAACAGTAGAAAAGCATACAGCATGTCCACCAGATAACATGATAACCAGGTTTGTATTCGGATTCTCTATCATCTCATTGATTACAAAACTACAGAAAAGTATACAGCATACCCACCAGATAATATGATAGAAAACACTACACCTACCCCCTATTGATTACCCCTACATTTGTATCATGTCATTGATTACAAAACTGGAGAAAAGCAGACAGCATGCCCACCAGATAACATGATAACCAGGTTTGTATTCGGATTCTTGATCATGTCATTTATTACAAAACTGGAGAAAAGCAGACAGCATGTCCACCAGATAACATGATAACCAGGTTTGTATTCGGATTCTTGATCATCTCATTGATTACAAAACTGGAGAAAAGCAGACAGCATGCCCACCAGATAACATGATAACCAGGTTTGTATTTGGATTGTCTATCATCTCATTGATTACAATACTGGAGAAAAGCAGACAGCATGCCCACCAGATAACATGACAACCAGGTTTGTATTCTGATTCTTGACCATGTTATTGTTTCCAAAACAGTAGAAAAGCATACAGCATGTCCACCAGACAACATGATAACCAGGTTTGGATTCGGATTCTTGATCATGTCATTGATTACAAAACTGGAGAAAAGCAGACAGCATGCCCCCCAGATAACATGATAACCAGGTTTGTATTCGGATTCTTGATCATGTCATTTATTACAAAACTGGAGAAAAGCAGACAGCACGTCCACCAGATAACATGATAACTAGGTTTGTATTCGGAATCTTGATCATGTCATTTATTACAAAACTGGAGAAAAGCAGACAGCATGCCCACCAGATAACATGATAACCAGGTTTGTAGTCGGATTCTTGATCATGTCATTGATTACAAAACTGGAGAAAAGCATACAGCATGTCCACCAGATAACATGATAACCAGGTTTGTATTCGGATTCTCTATCATCTCATTGATTACAAAACTACAGAAAAGTATACAATATACTCACCAGATAATATGATAGAAAACACTATACCTACCCCCTATTGATTAGCCCTACATTTGTATCATGTCATTGATTACAAAACTGGAGAAAAGCAAACAGCATGCCCACCAGATAACATGATAACCAGGTTTGTATTCGGATTCTTCATCATGTCATTGATTACAAAACTGGAGAAAAGCAGACAGCATGCCCCCCAGATAACATGATAACCAGGTTTGTATTCGGATTCTTGATCATGTCATTGATTACAAAACTGGAGAAAAGCAGACAGCATGCCCCCCAGATAACATGATAACCAGGTTTGTATTCGGATTCTTGATCATGTCATTTATTACAAAATTGGAGAAAAGCAGACAGTATTTCCACCAGATAACATGATAACTAGGTTTGTATTCGGAATCTTGATCATGTCATTTATTACAAAACTGGAGAAAAGCAGACAGCATGTCCACAAGATAACATGATAACCAGGTTTGCATTCGGATTCTTGATCATGTCATTGATTACAAAACTGGAGAAAAGCATACAGCATGTCCACGAGATAACATGATAACCAGGTTTGTATTTGGATTGTCTATCATTTCATTGATTACAATACTGGAGAAAAGCAGACAGCATGCCCACCAGATAACATGATAACCAGGATTGTATTCTGATTCTTGACCATGTTATTGTTTCCAAAACAGTAGAAAAGCATACAGCATGTCCACCAGACAACATGATAACCAGGTTTGTATTCGGATTCTTGATCATGTCATTTATTACAAAACTGGAGAAAAGCAGACAGCATGTCCACCAGATAACATGATAACTAGGTTTGTATTCGGAATCTTGATCATGTCATTTATTACAAAACTGGAGAAAAGCACACAGCATGTCCACCAGATAATATGATAACCAGGTTTGTATTGGATTCTCTATCATCTCATTGATTACAAAACTGGATAAAAACACACAGCATGTCCACCAGATAACATGATAACCAGGTTTGTATTCGGATTCTTGATCATGTCATTGATTACAAAACTGGAGAAAAGCAGACAGCATGCCCCCAAGATAACATGATAACCAGGTTTGTATGCGGATTATTGATCATGTCATTTATTACAAAACTGGAGAAAAGCACACAGCATGTCCACCAGATAACATGATAACTAGGTTTGTATTCGGAATCTTGATCATGTCATTTATTACAAAACTGGAGAAAAGCAGACAGCATGCCCACCAGATAACATGATAACCAGGTTTGTATTCGGATTCTTGATTATCTCATTGATTACAAAACTGGAGAAAAGCAGACAGCATGCCCCCCAGATAACATGATAACCAGCTTTGTATGCGGATTCTTGATCATGTCATTTATTACAAAACTGGATAAAAACACACAGCATGCCCACCAGATAACATGATAACCAGGTTTGTATGCGGATTCTTGATCATGTCATTTATTACAAAACTGGAGAAAAGCACACAGCATGTCCACCAGATAACATGATAACTAGGTTTGTATTCGGAATCTTGATCATGTCATTTATTACAAAACGGGAGAAAAGCAGACAGCATGCCCACCAGATAACATGATAACCAGGTTTGTATTCGGATTCTTGATCATCTCATTGATTACAAAACTGGAGAAAAGCAGACAGCATGTCCACAAGATAACATGATAACCAGGTTTGTATTCGGATTGCCTATCATCTCATTGATTACAATACTGGAGAAAAGCAGACAGCATGCCCACCAGATAACATGACAACCAGGTTTGTATTCTGATTCTTGACCATGTTATTGTTTCCAAAACAGTAGAAAAGCATACAGCATGTCCACCAGATAACATGATAACCAGGTTTGTTTTCGGATTCTTGATCATGTCATTTATTACAAAACTGGAGAAAAGCAGACAGTATTTCCACAAGATAACATGATAACCAGGTTTGCATTCGGATTCTTGATCATGTCATTGATTACAAAACAGTAGAAAAGCATACAGCATGTCCACCAGACAACATGATAACCAGGTTTGTATTCGGATTCTTGATCATGTCATTGATTACAAAACTGGAGAAAAGCAGACAGCATGCCCACCAGATAACATGATAACCAGGTTTGTATTCTGTTTCTTAACCATGTTATTGTTGCCAAAACAGTAGAAAAGCATACAGCATGTCCACCAGATAACATGATAACCAGGTTTGTATTCGGATTGTCTATCATCTCATTGATTACAAAACTACAGAAAAGTATACAGCATACCCACCAGAGAATATGATAGAAAACACTACACCTACCCCCTATTGATTACCCCTACATTTGTATCATGTCATTGATTACAAAACTGGAGAAAAAGCAGACAGCATGCCCACCAGATAACATGATAACCAGGTTTGTATTCGGATTCTTGATCATGTCATTTATTACAAAACTGGAGAAAAGCAGACAGCATGTCCACCAGCTAACATGATAACTAGGTTTGTATTCGGAATCTTGATCATGTCACTTATTACAAAACTGGAGAAAAGCAGACAGCATGCCCACCAGATGACATGATAACCAGGTTTGGATTCGGATTCTTGATCATCTCATTGATTACAAAACTGGAGAAAAGCAGACAGCATGTCCACCAGATAACATGATAACTAGGTTTGTATTCGGAATCTTGATCATGTCATTTATTACAAAACTGGAGAAAAGCAGACAGCATGCCCACCAGATAACATGATAACCAGGTTTGTAGTCGGATTCTTGATCATGTCGTTGATTACAAAACTGGAGAAAAGCATACAGCAAGTCCACCAGATAACATGATAACCAGGTTTGTATTCGGATTCTCTATCATCTCATTGATTACAAAACTACAGAAAAGTATACAGCATACCCACCAGATAATATGATAGAAAACACTACACCTACCCCCTATTTATTACCCCTACATTTGTATCATGTCATTGATTACAAAACTGGAGAAAAGCAGACAGCATGCCCACCAGATAACATGATAACCAGGTTTGTATTCGGATTCTTGATCATGTCATTGATTACAAAACTGGAGAAAAGCAGACAGCATGCCCACCAGATAACATGATAACCAGGTTTGTATTCGGATTCTTGATCATGTCATTGATTACAAAACTGGAGAAAAGCAGACAGCATGCCCACCAGATAACATGATAACCAGGTTTGTATTCGGATTCTTGATCATGTCATTGATTACAAAACTGGAGAAAAGCAGACAGCATGCCCACCAGATAACATGATAACCAGGTTTGTTTTCGGATTCTTGATCATGTCAATTATTACAAAACTGGAGAAAAGCAGACAGTATTTCCACAAGATAACATGATAACCAGGTTTGTATTCGGATTCTTGATCATGTCATTGATTACAAAACTGGAGAAAAGCATACAGCATGTCCACGAGATAACATGATAACCAGGTTTGTATTTGGATTGTCTATCATTTCATTGATTACAATACTGGAGGAAAGCAGACAGCATGCCCACCAGATAACATGATAACCAGGTTTGTATTCGGATTCTTGATCATGTCATTTATTACAAAACTGGAGAAAAGCAGACAGCATGTCCACCAGATAACATGATAACTAGGTTTGTATTCGGAATCTTGATCATGTCATTTATTACAAAACTGGAGAAAAGCAGACAGCATGCCCACCAGATAACATGATAACCATTTTTGTATTCGGATTCTTGATCATCTCATTGATTACAAAACTGGAGAAAAGCAGACAACATGCCCCCCAGATAACATGATAACCAGGTTTGTATGCGGATTCTTGATCATGTCATTTATTACAAAACTGGAGAAAAGCACACAGCATGTCCACCAGATAACATGATAACTAGGTTTGTATTCGGAATCTTGATCATGCCATTTATTACAAAACTGGAGAAAAGCAGACAGCATGCCCACCAGTTAACATGATAACCAGGTTTGTATTCGGATTCTTGATCATCTCATTGATTACAAAACTGGAGAAAAATAGACAGCATGTCCACAAGATAACATGATAACCAGGTTTGTATTCGGATTGTCTATCATCTCATTGATTACAATACGGGAGAAAAGCAGACAGCATGCCCACCAGATAACATGACAACCAGGTTTGTATTCTGATGCTTGACCATGTTATTGTTTCCAAAACAGTAGAAAAGCATACAGCATGTCCACCAGACAACATGATAACAAGGTTTGTATTCGGATTTTTGATCATGTCATCGATTACAAAACTGGAGAAAAGCAGACAGCATGTCCACCAGATAACACGATAACCAGGTTTGTATTTGGATTGTCTATCATCTCATTGATTACAAAACTGGAGAAAAGCACACAGCATGTCCACCAGATAATATGATAACCAGGTTTGTATTTGGATTCTCTATCATCTCATTGATTACAAAACTGGATAAAAACACACAGCATGTCCACCAGATAACATGATAACCAGGTTTGTATTCGGATTCTTGATCATGTCATTGATTACAAAACTGGAGAAAAGCAGACAGCATGCCCCCCAGATAACATGATAACCAGGTTTGTATGCGGATTCTTGATCATGTCATTTATTACAAAACTGGATAAAAACACACAGCATGCCCACCAGATAACATGATAACCAGGTTTGTATTCGGATTCTTGATCATCTCATTGATTACAAAACTGGAGAAAAGCAGACAGCATGCCCCACAGATAACATGATAACCAGGTTTGTATGCGGATTCTTGATCATGTCATTTATTACAAAACTGGAGAAAAGCACACAGCATGTCCACCAGATAACATGAAAACTAGGATTGTATTCGGAATCTTGATCATGTCTTTTATTACAAAACTGGAGAAAAGCAGACAGCATGTCCACAAGATAACATGATAACCAGGTTTGTATTCGGATTGTCTATCATCTTATTGATTACAATACTGGAGAAAAGCAGACAGCATGCCCACCAGATAACATGACAACCAGGTTTGTATTCTGATTCTTGATCATGTTATTGTTTCCAAAACAGTAGAAAAGCATACAGCATGTCCACCAGACAACATGATAACAAGGTTTGTATTCGGATTTTTGATCATGTCATCGATCACAAAACTGGAGAAAAGCAGACAGCATGTCCACCAGATAACATGATAAACAGGTTTGTATTTGGATTGTCTATCATCTCATTGATTCCCAAACTGGAGAAAAGCAGACAGCATGCCCACCAGATAACATGATAACCAGGTTTGTATTTGGATTGGCTATCATCTCATTGATTACAAAACTGGAGAAAAGCAGACAGCATGTCCACCAGATAACATGACAACCAGGTTTGTATTTGGATTCTCTATCATCTCATTGATTACAAAACTGGAGAAAAGCAGACAGCATGTCCAACAGATAACATGATAACCAGGTTTGTATTTGCATTGTCTATCATCCCACTGATTACAAAACTGGAGAAAAGCAGACAGCATGTCCACCAGATAACATGATAACCAGGTTTGTATTCGGATTCTCTATCATCTCATTGATTACAAAACTGGAGAAAAGCACACAGCATGTCCACCAGATAACATGATAACCAGGTTTGTATTCGGATTCTCTATCATCCCATTGATTACAAAACTGGAGAAAAGCAGACAGCATGTCCACCAGATAACATGACAACCAGGTTTGTATTCTGATGCCTGACCATGCTATTGTTTCCAAAACAGTAGAAAAGCATACAGCATGTCCACCAGACAACATGATAACAAGGTTTGTATTAGGATTTTTGATCATGTCATCGATTACAAAACTGGAGAAAAGCCGACAGCATGTCCACCAGATAACACGATAACCAGGTTTGTATTTGGATTCTCTATCATCTCATTGATTACAAAACTGGATAAAAACACACAGCATGTCCAACAGATAACATGATAACCAGGTTTGTATTCGGATTCTTCATCATGTCATTGATTACAAAACTGGAGAAAAGCAGACAGCATGCCCCCCAGATAACATGATAACCAGGTTTGTATTCGGATTCTTGATCATGTCATTTATTACAAAACTGGAGAAAAGCACACCGCATGTCCACCAGATAACATGATAACTAGGTTTGTATTCGGAATCTTGATCATGTCATTTATTACAAAACTGTATAAAAACACACAGCATGCCCACCAGATAACATGATAACCAGGTTTGTATTCGGATTCTTGATCATCTCATTGATTACAAAACTGGAGAAAAGCAGACAGCATGCCCCCCAGATATCATGATAACCAGGTTTGTATGCGGATTATTGATCATGTCATTTATTACAAAACTGGAGAAAAGCACACAGCATGTCCACCAGATAACATGATAACTAGGTTTGTATTCGGAATCTTGATCATGTCATTTATTACAAAACTGGAGAAAAGCAGACAGCATGCCCACCAGATAACATGATAACCAGGTTTGTATTCGGATTTTTGATCATGTCATCGATTACAAAACTGGAGAAAAGCAGACAGCATGTCCACCAGATAACATGATAACCAGGTTTGTGTTCGGATTCTCTATCATCTCATTGATTACAAAACTGGAGAAAAGCAGACAGCATGTCCACCAGATAACATGATAACCAGGTTTGTATTTGCATTGTCTATCATCTCATTGATTACAAAACTGGAGAAAAGCAGACAGCATGTCCACCAGATAACATGATAACCAGGTTTGTATTCGGATTCTCTATCATCTCATTGATTACAAAACTGGAGAAAAGCACACAGCATGTCCACCAGATAACATGATAACCAGGTTTGTATTCGGATTCTCTATCATCTCATTGATTACAAAACTAGAGAAAAGCACACAGCATGTCCACCAGATAACATGAAAACCAGGTTTGTGTCCGGATTCTCTATCATCTCATTGATTACAAAACTGGAGAAAAGCAGACAGCATGTCCACCAGATAACATGAAAACCAGGTTTGGGTTCGGATTGTCTTTCATCTCATTGATTACACAACTGGAGAAAAGCACAGAGCATGTCCACCAGATAACAAGATAACCAGGTTTGTATTCGTATTCTCTATCATCTCATTGATTACAACACTGGAAAAAAGCAGACAGCATGTCCACCAGATAACATGAAAACCAGGTTTGTGTTCGGATTTCTATGATCTCATTGATTACAAAACTGTTGAAAAGCACACAGCATGTCCACCAGATAACATGATATCCAGGTTTGTATTTGGATTGTCTATCATCTAATTGATTACAAAACTGGAGAAAAGCACACGGCATGTCCACCAGATAACATGATAACCAGGTTGGTATTCGGATTCTCTATCATCTCATTGATTACAAAACTGGAGAAAAGCACACAGCATTTCCACCAGATAACATGATAACCAGGTTTGTATTCGGATTCTCTATCATCTCATTGATTACAAAACTGGAGAAAAGCAGACAGCATGTCCACCAGATAACATGATAACCAGGTTTGTATTCGGATTCTCTATCATCTCATTGATTACAAAACTGGAGAAAAGCAGACAGCATGTCCACCAGATAACATGATAACCAGGTTTGTATTCGGATTATCATAATCTTATTGATTACAAAACTGGAGAAAAGCACACAGCATGTCCACCAGATAACATGATAACCAGGTTTGTGTCCGGATTCTCTATCATCTCATTGATTACAAAACTGGAGAAAAGCAGACAGCATGTCCACCAGATAACATGATAACCAGGTTTGTGTTCGGATTGTCTATGATCTCATTGATTACAAAACTGGAGAAAAGCAGACAGCATGTCCAACAGATAACATGATAACCAGGTTTCTATTCAGATTCTCTATCATCTCATTGATTACAAAACTGGAGAAAAGCAGACAGTATGTCCACCAGATAACATGATAACCAGGTTTGTATTCGGATTGCCTATCATCTCATTGATTACAAAACTGGAGAAAAGCACACAGCATGTCCACCAGATAACATGATAACCAGGTTTGTATTCGGATTCTCTATCATCTCATTGATTACAAAACTGGAGAAAAGCAGACAGCATGACCACCAGATAACATGATAACCAGGTTTGTATTCGGATTCTCTATCATCTCATTGATTACAAAACTGGAGAAAAGCAGACAGCATGTCCACCAGATAACATGATAACCAGGTTTGTATTCTGATTCTTGAACATCTCATTGATTACAAAACTGTAGAAAAGCTGACAGCATGACCACCAGATAACATGATAACCAGGTTTGTGTTCGGATTGTCTATCATCTCATTGATTACAAAACTGGAGAAAAGCAGACAGGATGTCCACCAGATAACATGATAACCAGGTTTGTATTCGGATTCTCTATCATTTCATTGATTACAAAATTGGAGAGAAGCACACAGCATGTCCAACAGATAAAATGATAACCAGGTTTGTATTCAGATTCTCTATCATCTCATTGATTACAAAACTGGAGAAAAGCATACAGCATGTCCAACTGATAACATGATAACCAGGTTTGTATTCGCATTCTCTATCATCTCATTGATTACAAAACTGGAGAAAAATAGACAGCATGTCCACCAGAGAAAATGATAACCAGGTTTGTATTTGGATTTTCTATCATCTCATTGATTATAAAACTGGAGAAAAGCATACAGCATGCCCACCAGATAACATGATAACCAGGTTTGTATTCGGATTCTTGATCATGTCATTGTTTCCACAACAGTAGAAAAGCACACAGCATGCCCTCCAGATAACATGATAACCAGGTTTGTATTTGGTTTGTCTATCATCTCATTGATTACAAAACTGGAGAAAAGCACACAGCATGCACTCCAGATAACATGATAGCCAGGTTTGTATTCGGATTCTTGATCATGTCATTGATTACAAAACTGGAGAAAAGCATACAGCATGTCCAACTGATAACATGATAACCAGGAATGTATTCGGAGTCGTGATCATGTCATTGATTACAAAACTGGACAAATTTATACAGCATGCCCACCGGATAACATGATAACCAGGATTGTATTCAGATTCTTGATCATGTCATTGATTACAAAACTGGAGAAAAGCACACAACATGCCCACCAGATAACATGATAACCAGGTTTGTATTCGGATTCTTGATCATGTCATTGATTACAAAACTGGAGAAAAGCACACAGCATGTCCACCAGATAACATGATAACCAGGTTTGTATTCGGATTCCTGATCATGTCATTGTTTACAAAACTGGAGAAAAGCATACAGCATGTCCACCAGATAACAAGATAACCAGGTTTGTATTCGGATTCTTGATCATGTCATCGATTACATAACTGGAGAAAATCATACAGCATGTTTACCAGATAACATGATAACCAGGTTTGTATTCTGATTCTTGACCATGTCATTGTTTCCCACAACAGTAGAAAAGCACACAGCATGCCCACCAGATAACATGATAACCAGGTTTGTATTCGGATTCTTGATTATGTCATTGTTTACAAAACTGGAGAAAAGCACACAGCATGCCCTCCAGATAACATGATAACCAGGTTTGTATTCGGATTCTTGATCATGTCATTGATTACAAAACTGGAGAAAAGCATACAGCATGTCCACCAGATAACATGATAACCAGGTTTGTATTCGGATTCTTGATCATGTCATTGATTACAAACCTGGAAAAGCGTACAGCATGCCCTCCAGATAACATGATAACGAGGTTTGTATTCGGATTCTTGATCATGTCATTGATTACAAAACTGGAGAAAAGTAGACTGCATGTCCACCAGATAACATGATAACCAGGTTTGTATTCGGATTCTTGATCATGTCATTGTTTACAAAACTGGAGAAAAGCATACAGCATGTCCACCAGATAACATGATAACCAGGTTTGTATTCTGATTCTTGATCATGTCTTTGATTACAAACCTGGAAAATCACACAGCATGCCCTCCAGATAACATGATAACCAGGTTTGTATTCGGATTCTTGATCATGTCATTGTTTACAAAACTGGAGAAAAGCGCACAGGAAGCCCTACAGATAACATGATAACCAGGTTTGTATTCGGATTCTTGATCATGTCATTGTTTACAAAACTGGAGAAAAGCATACAGCATGTCCACCAGATAACATGATAACCAGGTTTGTATTCTGATTCTTGATCATGTCATTGTTTACAAAACTGGAGAAAAGCATACAGCATGTCCACCAGATAACATGATAACCAGGTTTGTATTCTCATTCTTGATCATGTCATTGTTTACAAACTGAGAAAAAGCATACAGCATGTCCACCAGATAACATGATAACCAGGTTTGTATTCTCATTCTTGATCATGTCATTGTTTACAAAACTGAGAAAAGTATACAGCATGTCCACCAGATAACATGATAACCAGGTTTGTATTCTCATTCTTGATCATGTCATTGTTTACAAAACTGGAGAAAAGTATACAGCATGTCCACCAGATAACATGATAACCAGGTTTGTATTCTCATTCTTGATCATGTCATTGTTTACAAAACTGGAGAAAAAGCATACAGCATGTCCACCAGATAACATGCTGTGATAACCAGGTTTGTATTCTGATTCTTGATCATGTCATTGTTTACAAAACTGAGAAAAGCATACAGCATGTCCACCAGATAACATGATAACCAGGTTTGTATTCTCATTCTTGATCATGTCATTGTTTGCTAAAACTGGAGAAAAGCATACAGCATGTCCACCAGATAACATGATAACCAGGTTTTATTCTCATTCTTGATCATGTCATTGTTTACAAAACTGGAGAAAAGCATACAGCATGTCCACCAGATAACATGATAACCAGGTTTGTATTCTCATTCTTGATCATGTCATTGTTTACAAAACTGGAGAAAAGCATACAGCATGTCCACCAGATAACATGATAACCAGGTTTGTATTCTCATTCTTGATCATGTCATTGTTTACAAAACTGGAGAAAAGCATACAGCATGTCCACCAGATAACATGATAACCAGGTTTGTATTCTCATTCTTGATCATGTCATTGTTTACAAAACTGGAGAAAAGCATACAGCATGTCCACCAGATAACATGATAACCAGGTTTGTATTCTGATTCTTGATCACAAGCCATTGTTTACAAAACTGGAGAAAAGCATACAGCATGTCCACCAGATAACATGATAACCAGGTTTGTATTCTCATTCTTGATCATGTCATTGTTTACAAAACTGGAGAAAAGCATACATGTCCACTAGATAACATGATAACCAGGTTTGTGCATTCTGATTCTTGATCATGTCATTGTTTACAAAATTGGAGAAAAGCATACAGCATGTCCACCAGATAACATGATAACCAGTTTTGTATTCTGATTCTTGATCATGTCATTGTTTACAAAACTGAGAAAAGCATACAGTATGTCCACCAGATAACATGATAACCAGGTTTGTATTCTCATTCTGATCATGTCATTGTTTACAAAACTGAGAAAAGCATACAGCATGTCCACCAGATAACATGATAACCAGGTTTGTATTCTCATTCTTGATCATGTCATTGTTTACAAAACTGAGAAAAGCATACAGCATGTCCACCAGATAACATGATAACCAGGTTTGTATTCTCATTCTTGATCATGTCATTGTTTACAAAACTGGAGAAAAGCATACAGCATGTCCACCAGATAACATGATAACCAGGTTTGTATTCTCATTCTTGATCATGTCATTGTTTACAAAACTGAGAAAAGCATACAGCATGTCCAGTCAGATAACATGATAACCAGGTTTGTATTCTCATTCTTGATCATGTCATTGTTTACAAAACTGGAGAAAGCATACAGCATGTCCACCAGATAACATGATAACCAGGTTTGTATTCTGATTCTTGATCATGTCATTGTTTACAAAACTGGAGAAAAGCATACAGCATGTCCACCAGATAACATGATAACCAGGTTTGTATTCTGATTCTTGATCATGTCATTGTTTACAAAACTGAGAAAAGCATACAGCATGTCCACCAGATAACACAGATAACCAGGTTTGTATTCTCATTCTTGATCATGTCATTGTTTACAAAACTGGAGAAAAGCATAGAGCATGTCCACCAGATAACATGATAACCAGGTTTGTATTCTCATTCTTGATCATGTCATTGTTTACAAAACTGAGAAAAGCATACAGCATGTCCACCAGATAACATGATAACCAGGTTTGTATTCTCATTCTTGATCATGTCATTACTTACAAAACTGGAGAAAAGCATACAGCATGTCCACCAGATAACATGATAACCAGGTTTGTATTCTCATTCTTGATCATGTCATTGTTTACAAAACTGAGAAAAAGCATACAGCATGTCCACCAGATAACATGATAACCAGGTTTGTATTCCTCCTCATTCTTGATCATGTCATTGTTTACAAAACTGGAGAAAAGCATACAGCATGTCCACCAGATAACATGATAACCAGGTTTGTATTCTCATTCTTGATCATGTCATTGTTTACAAAACTGGAGAAAAGCATACAGCATGTCCACCAGATAATGATGATGTAACCAGGTTTGTATTCTCATTCTTGATCATGTCATTGTTTACAAAACTGAGAAAAGCATACAGCATGTCCACCAGATAACATGATAACCAGGGTTTGTATTTCATTCTTGATCATGTCATTGTTTACAAAACTGGAGAAAAGCATACAGTATGTCCACCAGATAACATGATAACCAGGTTTGTATTCTCATTCTTGATCATGTCATTGTTTACAAAACTGAGAAAAGCATACAGCATGTCCACCAGATAACATGATAACCAGGTTTGTATTCTCATTCTTGATCATGTCATTGTTTACAAAACTGGAGAAAAAGCATACAGCATGTCCACCAGATAACATGATAACCAGGTTTGTATTCTCATTCTTGATCATGTCATTGTTTACAAAACTGGAGAAAAGCATACAGCATGTCCACCAGATAACATGATAACCAGGTTTGTATTCTCATTCTTGATCATGTCATTGTTTACAAAACTGGAGAAAAGCATACAGCATGTCCACCACAGATAACATGATAACCAGGTTTGTATTCTCATTCTTGATCATGTCATTGTTTGCCAAACTGGAGAAAAGCATACAGCATGTCCACCAGATAACATGATAACCAGGTTTGTATTCTCATTCTTGATCATGTCATTGTTTACAAAACTGAGAAAAGCATACAGCATGTCCACTCAGATAACATGATAACCAGGTTTGTATTCTCATTCTGATCATGTCATTGTTTACAAAACTGGAGAAAAGCATACAGCATGTCCACCAGATAACATGATAACCAGGTTTGTATTCTCATTCTTGATCATGTCATTGTTTACAAAACTGGAGAAAAGCATACAGCATGTCCACCAGATAACATGATAACCAGGTTTGTATTCTCATTCTTGATCATGTCATTGTTTACAAACTGAGAAAAGCATACAGCATGTCCACCAGATAACATGATAACCAGGTTTGTATTCTCATTCTGGATCATGTCATTGTTTACAAAACTGGAGAAAAGCATACAGCATGTCCACCAGATAACATGATAACCAGGTTTGTATTCTCATTCTTGATCATGTCATTGTTTACAAACTGAGAAAAGCATACAGCATGTCCACCAGATAACATGATAACCAGGTTTGTATTCTCATTCTTGATCATGTCATTGTTTACAAAACTGGAGAAAAGCATACAGCATGTCCACCAGATAACATGATAACCAGGTTTGTATTCTGATTCTTGATCATGTCATTGTTTACAAAACTGGAGAAAGCATACAGCATGTCCACCAGATAACATGATAACCAGGTTTGTATTCTCATTCTTGATCATGTCATTGTTTACAAAACTGAGAAAAGCATACAGCATGTCCACCAGATAACATGATAACCAGGTTTGTATTCTCATTCTTGATCATGTCATTGTTTACAAAACTGGAGAAAAGCATATGGTGCATGTCCACCAGATAACATGATAACCAGGTTTGTATTCTCATTCTTGATCATGTCATTGTTTACAAAACTGGAGAAAAGCATACAGCATGTCCACCAGATAACATGATAACCAGGTTTGTATTCTCATTCTTGATCATGTCATTGTTTACAAAACTGGAGAAAAGCATACAGCATGTCCACCAGATAACATGATAACCAGGTTTGTATTCTCATTCTTGATCATGTCATTGTTTACAAAACTGGAGAAAAGCATACAGCATGTCCACCAGATAACATGATAACCAGGTTTGTATTCTCATTCTTGATCATGTCATTGTTTACAAAACTGGAGAAAAGCATACAGCATGTCCACCAGATAACATGATAACCAGGTTTGTATTCTCATTCTTGATCATGTCATTGTTTACAAAACTGGAGAAAAGCATACAGCATGTCCACCAGATAACATGATAACCAGGGTTTGTATTCTCATTCTTGATCATGTCATTGTTTACAAAACTGGAGAAAAGCATACAGCATGTCCACCAGATAACATGATAACCAGGTTTGTATTCTCATTCTTGATCATGTCATTGTTTACAAAACTGGAGAAAAGCATACAGCATGTCCACCAGATAACATGATAACCAGGTTTGCATTTCATTCTTGATCATGTCATTGTTTACAAAACTGGAGAAAAGCATACAGTATGTCCACCAGATAACATGATAACCAGGTTTTATTCTCATTCTTTGATCAAGTATGTCATTGTTTACAAAACTGGAGAAAAGCATACAGCATGTCCACCAGATAACATGATAACCAGGTTTGTATTCTCATTCTTGATCATGTCATTGTTTACAAAACTTGAGAAAAGCATACAGCATGTCCACCAGATAACATGATAACCAAGTTTGTATTCTCATTCTTGATCATGTCATTGTTTACAAAACTGGAGAAAAGCATACAGCATGTCCACCAGATAACATGATAACCAGGTTTGTATTCTCATTCTTGATCATGTCATTGTTTACAAAACTGGAGAAAAGCATACAGCATGTCCACCAGATAACATGATAACCAGGTTTGTATTCTGATTCTTGATCATGTCATTGTTTGCAAAACTGGAGAAAAGCATACAGCATGTCCACCAGATAACATGATAACCAGGTTTGTATTCTCATTCTTGATCATGTCATTGTTTACAAAACTGGAGAAAAGCATACAGCATGTCCACCAGATAACATGATAACCAGGTTTGTATTCTCATTCTTGATCATGTCATTGTTTACAAAACTGGAGAAAAGCATACAGCATGTCCACCAGATAACATGATAACCAGGTTTGTATTCTGATTCTTGATCATGTCATTGTTTACAAAACTGGAGAAAAGCATACAGCATGTCCACCAGATAACATGATAACCAGGTTTGTATTCTGATTCTTGATCATGTCATTGTTTACAAAACTGGAGAAAAGCATAGAGCATGTCCACCAGATAACATGATAACCAGGTTTTGTATTCTCATTCTTAGTCATGTCATTGTTTACAAAACTGGAGAAAAGCATGCAACATGTCACCAGATAACATGATAACCAGGTTTGTATTCTCATTCTTGATCATGTCATTGTTTACAAAACTGGAGAAAAGCATACACAGCATGTCCACCAGATAACATGATAACCAGGTTTTTTTGTATTCTCATTCTTGATCATGTCATTGTTTACAAAACTGGAGAAAAGCATGCAGCATGTCCACCAGATAACATGGTAACCAGGTTTGTATTCTCATTCATGATCATGTCATTGTTTACAAAACTGGAGAAAAGCATACAGCATGTCCACCAAGATAACATGATAACCAGGTTTGTATTCTCATTCTTGATCATGTCATTGTTTACAAACTGGAGAAAAAGCATACAGCATGTCCACCAGATAACATGATAACCAGGTTTGTATTCTCATTCTTGATCATGTCATTGTTTACAAAACTGGAGAAAAAGCATACAGCATGTCCACCAGATAACATGATAACCAGGTTTGTATTCTCATTCTTGATCATGTCATTGTTTACAAAACTGGAGAAAAGCATACAGCATGTCCACCAGATAACATGATAACCAGGTTTGTATTCACAAGTTCTTGATCATGTCATTGTTTACAAAACTGGAGAAAAGCATACAGCATGTCCACCAGATAACATGATAACCAGGTTTGTATTCTGATTCATGATCATGTCATTGTTTACAAAACTGGAGAAAAGCATACAGCATGTCCACCAGATAACATGATAACCAGGTTTGTATTCTCATTCTTGATCATGTCATTGTTTACAAAACTGGAGAAAAGCATACAGCATGTCCACCAGATAACATGATAACCAGGTTTGTATTCTGATTCTTGATCATGTCATTGTTTACAAAACTGGAGAAAAGCATACACAGCATGTCCACCAGATAACATGATAACCAGGTTTGTATTCTCATTCTTGATCATGTCATTGTTTACCAAAACTGGAGAAAAGCATACAGCATGTCCACCAGATAACACGTACTTCAGGTTTGTATTCTCATTCTTGATCATGTCATTGTTTACAAAACTGGAGAAAAGCATACAACCATGTCCACCAGATAACATGATAACCAGGTTTGTATTCTCATTCTTGATCATGTCATTGTTTACAAAACTGGAGAAAAGCATGCAACATGTCTGGAATAACAACTGTTCCTTGAGTTTTGTATTCTGATTCTTGATCATGTCATTGTTTACAAAACTGGAGAAAAGCATACAACATGTCACAGATAACATGATAACCAGGTTTGTGGCTACTGGTTCTTGATCATATCATTGTTTACAAAACTGGAGAAAAACTGCTCTGTATGTCCATGAATAACATGATAACCAGGTTTGTATTCTCATTCTTGATCATGTCATTGTTTACAAAACTGGAGAAAAGCATACAGCATGTCCACCAGATAACATGATAACCAGGTTTGTATTCTCATTCTTGATCATGTCATTGTTTACAAAACTGGAGAAAAGCATACAGCATGTCCACCCAGATAACATGATAGCCAGGTTTGTATTCTCCATTCATGATCATGTCATTGTTTACCAAAACTGGAGAAAAGCATACAGCATATCTGCCAGATAACATGATAACCAGGTTTGTATTCTGATTCTTGATCATCTTCATTGTTTACAAAACTGGAGAAAAGCATACAACATGTCACAGATAACATGATAACCAGGTTTGTATTCCTGATTCTTGATCATGTCAGTAACACAAAACTGGAGAAAAGCACAGCATATTTTGAATAACATGATAACCAGGTTTGTATTCTCATTCTTGATCATGTCATTGTTTATAAAACTGGAGAAAAGCATACAGCATGTCCACCAGATAACATGATAACAGGTTTGTATTCTGATTCTTGATCATGTCTCTGTGTTACAAAACTGGAGAAAAGCATACAGCATGTCCACCAGATCACATGATAACCAGGTTTGTATTCTCATTCTTGATCATGTCATTGTTTACAAAACTGGAGAAAAGCATACAGCATGTCCACCAGATAACATGATAACCAGGTTTGTATTCTCATTCTTGATCATGTCATTGTTTACAAAACTGGAGAAAAGCATACAGCATGTCCACCAGATAACATGATAACCAGGTTTGTATTCTGATTCTTGATCATGTCATTGTTTACAAAACTGGAGAAAAGCATACAGCATGTCCACCAGATAACATGATAACCAGGTTTGTATTCTCATTCTTGATCATGTCATTGTTTACAAAACTGGAGAAAAGCATACAGCATGTCCACCAGATAACATGATAACCAGGTTTGTATTCTCATTCTTGATCATGTCATTGTTTACAAAACTGGAGAAAAGCATACAGCATGTCCACCAGATAACATGATAACCAGGTTTGTATTCTCATTCTTGATCATGTCATTGTTTACAAAACTGGAGAAAAGCATACAGCATGTCCACCAGATAACATGATAACCAGGTTTGTATTCTGATTCTTGATCATGTCATTGTTTACAAAACTGGAGAAAAGCATACAGCATGTCCACCAGATAACATGATAACCAGGTTTGTATTCTCATTCTTGATCATGTCATTGTTTACAAGACTGGAGAAAAGCATAAAGCATGTCCACCAGATAACATGATAACCAGGTTGGTATTCTCATTCTTGATCATGTCATTGTTTACAAAACTGGAGAAAAGCATACAGCATGTCCACCAGATAACATGATAACCAGGTTTGTATTCTCATTCTTGATCATGTCATTGTTTACAAAACTGGAGAAAAGCATACAGCATGTCCACCAGATAACATGATAACCCGGTTTGTATTCTCATTCTGATCATGTCTTTGTTTACAAAACTGAGAAAAGCATACAGCATGTCCACCAGATAACATGATAACCAGGTTTGTATTCGGATTCTTGATCATGTCATTGTTTACAAAACTGGAGAAAAGCATACAGTATGTCCACCAGATAACATGATAACCAGGTTTGTATTCTCATTCTTGATCATGTCATTGCTTACAAAACTGGAGAAAAGCATACAGCATGTCCACCAGATAACATGATAACCAGGTTTGTATTCTCATTCTTGATCATGTCATTGTTTACAAAACTGAGAAAAAGCATACAGCATGTCCACCAGATAACATGATAACCAGGTTTGTATTCTCATTCTTGATCATGTCATTGTTTACAAAACTGAGAAAAGCATACAGCATGTCCACCAGATAAATATGACAGTTTGTATTCTCATTCTTGATCATGTCATTGTTTACAAATCCAAAAAGCATACAGCATGTCCACCAGATAACATGATAACCAGGTTTGTATTCTCATTCTTGATCATGTCATTGTTTACAAAACTGGAGAAAAGCATACAGCATGTCCACTCAGATAACATGATAACCAGGTTTGTATTCTGATTCTTGATCTGTCATTGTTTACAAAACTGGAGAAAAGCATACAGCATGTCCACCAGATAACATGATAACCAGGTTTGTATTCTCATTCTTGATCATGTCATTGTTTACAAAACTGGAGAAAAAGCATACAGCATGTCCACCAGATAACATGATAACCAGGTTTGTATTCTCATTCTTGATCATGTCATTGTTTACAAAACTGGAGAAAAGCATACAGCATGTCCACCAGATAACATGATAACCAGGTTTGTATTCTCATTCTTGATCATGTCATTGTTTACAAACTGGAGAAAAGCATACAGCATGTCTACCAGATAACATGATAACCAGGTTTGTATTCTCATTCTTGATCATGTCACTGTTTACAAAACTGAGAAAAGCATACAGCATGTCCACCAGATAACATGATAACCAGGTTTGTATTCTCATTCTTGATCATTTCATTATTTACAAAACTGGAGAAAAGCATACAGCATGTCCACCAGATAACATGATAACCAGGTTTGTATTCTCATTCTTGATCATGTCATTGTTTACAAAACTGGAGAAAAGCATACAGCATGTCCACCAGATAACATGATAACCAGGTTTTGTATTCTGATTCTTGATCATGTCATTGTTTACAAAACTGGAGAAAAGCATACAGCATGTCCACCAGATAACATGATAACCAGGTTTGTATTCTCATTCTTGATCATGTCATTGTTTACAAAACTGGACAAAAGCATACAGCATGTCCACCAGATAACATGATAACCAGGTTTGTATTCTCATTCTTGATCATGTCATTGTTTACAAAACTGGAGAAAAGCATACAGCATGTCCACCAGATAACATGATAACCAGGTTTGTATTCTCATTCTTGATCATGTCATTGTTTACAAAACTGGAGAAAAGCATACAGCATGTCCACCAGATAACATGATAACCAGGTTTGTATTCTCATTCTTGATCATGTCATTGTTTACAAAACTGGAGAAAAGCATACAGCATGTCCACCAGATAACATGATAACCAGGTTTGTATTCTGATTCTTGATCATGTCATTGTTTACAAAACTGGAGAAAAGCATACAGCATGTCCACCAGATAACATGATAACCAGGTTTGTATTCTCATTCTTGATCATGTCATTGATTACAAACCTGGAAAAGCACACATCATGCCCTCCAGATAACATGATAACCAGGTTTGTATTCGGATTCTTGATCATGTCATTGTTTACAAAACTGGAGAAAAGTATACAGCATGTCCACCAGATAACATGATAACCAGGTTTGTATTCTGATTCTTGATCATGTCATTGTTTACAAAACTGGAGAAAAGCATACAGCATGTCCACCAGATAACATGATAACCAGGTTTGTATTCTCATTCTTGATCATGTCATTGTTTACAAAACTGGAGAAAAGCATACAGCATGTCCACCAGATAACATGATAACCAGGTTTGTATTCTCATTCTTGATCATGTCATTGATTACAAACCTGGAAAAGCACACATCATGCCCTCCAGATAACATGATAACCAGGTTTGTATTCGGATTCTTGATCATGTCATTGTTTACAAAATTGGAGAAAAGCATACAGCATGTCCTCACCAGATAACATGATAACCAGGTTTGTATTCTCATTCTTGATCATGTCATTGTTTACAAAACTGGAGAAAAGGCCACAGCATGTCCTACCACCAGATAACATGATAACCAGGTTTGTATTCTCATTCTGATCATGTCATTGTTTACAAAACTGGAGAAAAGCATACAGTATGTCCACCAGATAACATGATAAATCTGCAGGTTTGTATTCTATTCTTTGGATCATGTCATTGTTTACAAAACTGGAGAAAAGCACAGCACATGTCCACCAGATAACATGATAACCAGGTTTGTATTCTGATTCTTGATCATGTCATTGTTTACAAAACTGGAGAAAAGCATACAGCATGTCCACCAGATAACATGATAACCAGGTTTGTATTCTCATTCTTGATCATGTCATTGTTTACAAAACTGGAGAAAAGCACAGCATGTCCACCAGATAACATGATAACCATAGTGTTTGTATTATCATTCTTGGATCATGTCATTGTTTACAAAACTGGAGAAAAGCATACAGCATGTCCACCAGACAACATGACAACCAGGTTTGTATTCTCATTCTTGACCATGTCATTGCTTGCCAAAACTGGAGAAAAAGCATACAGCATGTCCACCAGATAACATGATAACCAGGTTTCCAGATTTTCATTCTTGATCATGTCATTGTTACAAAACTGGAGAAAAGCATACAGCATGTCCGACCAGATAACATGATAACCAGGTTTGTATTCTCATTCTTGATCATGTCATTTATCACAAAACCTGAAAGCACACATCATGCCCTCCAGATAACATGATAACCAGGTTTCAGGGCCTGGATTCTTGATCATGTCATTGTTTACAAAACTGGAGAAAAGCATACAGCATGTCCACCACCAGATACAACATGATAACCAGGTTTGTATTTGGATTCTTGATCATGTCATTGTTTACAAAACTGGAGAAAAGTATACAGCATGTCCACCAGATAATATTGGATAACCAGGTTTGTATTCTCATTCTTGATCATAAGTCATTGATTACAAACCTGGAAAAGCACACAACATGCCCTCCAGATAACATGATAACCATGTTTTATTCGGATTCTTGATCATGTCATTGTTTACAAAACTGAGAACAGTATACAGCATGTCCACCAGATAACATGATAACCAGGTTTGTATTCCTCATTCTTGATCATGTCATTGATTACAAACCTGGAAAAGCACATATCATGCCCCCAGATAACATGATAACCAGGTTTGTATTCGGATTCTTGACTGGCAACATTGATTACAAAACTGGAGAAAAGTATACAGCATGTCCACCAGACATGTGATAAATTTGTTTGTATTCTCATTCTTGATCATGTCATTGATTACAAACCTGGAAAAGCACACAACATGCCTCCAGATAACATGATAACCAGGTTTGTATTCGGATTCTTGATCATGTCATTGATTACAAACCTGGAAAAGCACACATCATGCACTCCAGATAACATGATAACCAGGTTTGTATTCGGATTCTTTGATCATGTCATTGATTACAAAACTGGAGAAGTTAAGGCAGCAGCATGTCCACTCAGAGAAGCCCATGATAACCAGGTTTGTATTCGGACTTGATCATGTTTCATTGACTACAAACCTGGAAAAGCACACATCATGCCCTCCAGATAACATGATACCAGGTTTGTATTCGGATTCTTGATCATGTCATTGTTTACAAAAATCAGAGAACAGTATACAGCATGTCCACCAGATAACATGATAACCAGGTTTGTATTCTCATTCTTGATCATAAAAGTCATTGATTACAAACCTGGAAAGCACACATCATGCCCTCCAGATAACATGATAACCAGGTTTGTATTCGGATTCTTGATCATGTCATTGTTTACAAAACTGGAGAACAGTATACAGCATGTCCACCAGATAACATGATAACCAGGTTTGTATTCTCATTCTTGATCATGTCAACATTGCAAACCTGAAAAGCAATATACACATCATGCCCTCCAGATAACATGATGCACCAGGTTTGTATTCGGATTCTTGATCATGTCATTGTTTGCAAAATCGAGAAAAGTATACAGCATGTCCACCAGATGGTCATATAACCAGGTTTGTATTCTCATTCTTGATCACAACATTGATTACAAACCTGGAAAGCACACATCATGCCTCCAGATAACATGATAACCAGGTTTGTATTCGGATTCTTGATCATGTCATTGATTACAAAACTGGAGAAAAGTACAGTATGTCCACCAGATAACATGATAACCAGGTTTGTATTCTCATTCTTGATCATGTCATTGATTACAAACCTGAAAGCACACAACATGCCCTCAGATAACATGATAACCAGGTTTGTATTCTGGATTCTTGATCATGTCATTGATTGGCAAATCTGAGAAAGCACACATCATGCCCTCCAGATAACATGATAACCAGGTTTAGACTGATTCTGATCATGTCATTGACAAAAACTGGAGAAAAGTATACAGCATGTCCACCAGATAACATGATAACCAGGTTTGTATTCGGATTCTTGATCATGTCATTGATTACAAACCTGAAAAGCACACATCATGCCCTCCAGATAACATGATAACCAGGTTTGTGAACGGATTCTTGATCATGTCATTGATTACAAAACTGGAGAAAAGTATACAAAGCATGTCCACCAGATAACATGATAACCAGGTTTGTATTCTCATTCTTGATCATGTCATTGATTACAAACCTGGAAAAGCACACAACATGCCCTCCAGATAACATGATAACCAGGTTTGTATTCGGATTCTTGATCATGTCATTGATTACAAACCCTGGAAAGCACACATAATGCCCTCCAGATAAGATGATAACCATGTGGTTTGTATTCGGATTCTTGATCATGTCATTGGATTACAAAACTGGAGAAAAAGTACATAGCATGTCCACCAGATATGATAACTATGTTTGTATTCTGATTCTTGATCATATCATTGATTACAAACCTGGAAAAGCACATCATGCCCCCAGATAACATGATAACCAGGTTTGTGCATCTGATTCTTGATCATGTCATTGATTGCAAACTGGAGAAAAGTATACAGCATGTCCACCAGATAACATGATAACCAGGTTTGTATTCGGATTCTTGATCATGTCATTATCATAAACCTGGAGGAAGTACACATCATGCCCTCCAGATAACATGATAACCAGTGCTTGTATTCCTGCTTGATCATGTCATTGATTACAAAACTGGAGAAAAGTATACAGTATGTCCACCAGATAACATGATAAACACTGTCTGGATTCTTGATCATACGATGGATTACAACCGGAAAGCACAACATCAGTGCCTCCAGATAACATGATAACCAGGTTATATTCGGATTCTTGATCATGTCATTGATTACAAAACTGGAGAAAAGTATACAGCATGTCCACCAGATAACATGATAACCAGGTTTGTATTCTGATTCTTGATCATGTCATTGGAGATTACAAACCTTGAAAAGCACATACATCATGCCCTCCAGATAACATGATAACCAGGTTTGCATTCTTCGGATTCTTGATCATGTCATTGATTACAAAACTGGAGAAAAGTATACAGCATGTCCACCAGATAGCCATGATAACCAGGTTTAGAGTCTTGATCTTTGGATCATGTCATTGATTACAAAACTGGAGAAAAGTATACAGCATGTCCACCAGATGTTTGCTGAAATCAGTTTGTATTCGGATTCTTGATCATGTCATTGATTATTAAAAACCTGGAAAAGCACACATCATGCCCTCCAGGCAACACTGATAACCAGGTTTGTATTCGGATTCTTGATCATGTCATTGTTTACAAAACTGAAACAGTATACAACATGTCCACCAGATAACATGATATTCAGGTTTGTATTCTCATTCTTGATCATGTCATTGATTACAAACCTGGAAAAGCACACATCATGCCCTCCAGATAACATGATAACCAGGTTTGTATTCGGATTCTTGATCATGTCATTGTTTACAAAACTGGAGAAAAGTATACAACATGTCCACCAGATAACATGATAACCAGGTTTGTATTCTCATTCTTGATCATATGTTAGTTACAAACTAAGGAAAAGCACACATCATACCCTCCAGATAACATGATAATAAAGTTTGTATTCGGATTCTTGATCATGTAGTTGTTTACAAAACTGGAGAAAAGTATACAGCATATATGAATGTTTTTTTTATGATAATAGGTTTGTATTCTCATTTCTTGATCATGTCATTGATTACAAACCTTGACACACATCTTTACCCTCAGATAACATGATAACCAGGTTTGTATTCGGATTCTTGATCATGTCATTGATTACAAAACTGGAGAAAGAGTATACAACATGTCCACTGAGATAACATGATAACTTAGGTTTGTGTCTCCATTCTTGATCATGTCATTGATTACAAACCTGGAAAAGCACACAACATGCCCTCCAGATAACATGATAACCAGGTTTGTATTCGGATTCTTGATCATGTCATTGATTACAAACCTGGAAAAGCACACATCATGCCCTCCAGATAATAGCAGTAACCAGGTTTGTGCGTGTTACGGATTCTTGATCATGTCATTGATTACAAAACTGGAGAAAAGTATACAGCATGTCCACCAGATAACATGACCGCCAGGTTTGTATTCGGATTCTTGATCATGTCATTGATTACAAACCTGGAAAAACTTATCCCATGCCCTCAAGATAACATGATAACCAGGTTTGTATTCGGATTCTTGATCATGTCATTGATTACAAAACTGGAGAAAAGTATACAGCATGTCCATGAATAACATGATAACCAGGTTTGTATTCTCATTCTTGATCATGTCATTGATTACAAACACAGGAAAAGCACTAACATGCCCTCCAGATAACATGATAACCAGGTTTGTATTCGGATTCTTGATCATGTCATTGATTACAAACCTGGAAAAAAGCTATAATACCCTCCAGATAAAGATGATAACTAAGACATGTCGGATTCTTGATCATGTCATTGATTACAAAACTGGAGAAAAGTATACAGCATGTCCACCAGATAACATGATAACCAGGGCTGTCAGCCAGTTCTTGATCATGTCATTGATTACAAACCTGGAAAAGCACACATCCATACCCTCCAGATAACAGTATGAGTTTATGTTCCGATTCTTAGTCATGTCATTGATTACAAAACTGGAGAAAAGTATACAACATGTCACCAGATAACATGATAACAAAAGGTTTGTATTCTCATTCTTGATCATGTCATTCTGAAGTTACAAACCTGGAAAAGCACCTAACATGCCCTCCAGATAACATGATAATAAGTTTATATACCTGGATTCTGATCTGTCATTGATTACAAACCTGGAAAAGCACACATAATACCTCAGATAAGATGATAACCAGGTTTGTATTCAGTTCCTTGATGTGTCATTGATTCTAAACTGGAGAGAGAAAGTATACAGCATGTCCACCAGATAACATGATAACCAGGTTTGTATTCGGATTCTTGATCATATCAGTTACAACCTGGAAAAGCACCTGTCATGCCCTCCAGATAACATGATAACCAGGTTTGTATTCGGATTCTTGATCATGTCATTGATTACAAAACTGGAGAAAAGTATACAGCATATACAGAATAACATGATAACCAGGTTTGTATTCGTTCTTGATCATGTCGTGATTACAAACTGGAAAACTACACATCATGCCTCAGATAACATGATAACCAGGTTTGTATTCGGATTCTTGATCATGTCATTGATTACAAAACTGGAGAAAAGTATACATGCTAATATAGATAACATGATAACCGGGTTTGTATTCGGATTCTTGATCATGTCATTGATTACAAACCTCGACTTCACATCATACCCTTGAATAGCATAGTAATAGGTTTGTATTCAGTTGATCATGTGTTGGTGCAAAACTGGAGAAAAGTATGCAACATGTACATGAATACGACATGATAACCAGGTTTTATCATTAGGATTCTTGATCATGTCATTGATTACAAACCTTGAAAAGCACACATCATGCCCTCCAGATAACACTTCAATGTAGGTTTGTATTCGGATTCTTGATCATGTCATTAGTTACAAAACTGGAGAAAAGTATACAGCATGTCCACCAGAATATGCTGATATCCAGGTTTGTATTCGGATTCTTGATATAATAAAATGATTTACAAAGCTGGAGAAAAATATACCAGCATGTCACCAGATAACATGATAACCAGGTTTGTATTCGGATTCTTGATCATGTCATTGATTACAAACCTGGAAAAGCACACATCATGCCCTCCAGATAACATGATAACCAGGTTTGTATTCGGATTCTTGATCATGTCATTGTTTACAAAACTGGAGAGCAATTATGCAACATGTCCATAGATAACATGAAGTAACCAGGTTTGTATTCTCATTCTTGATCATGTCATTGATTACAAACCTGGAAAAGCTACATCATGCCCTCCAGATAACATGATAACCAGGTTTGTATTCGGATTCTTGATCATGTCATTGTTTACAAAACTGGAGAAAAGTATACAGCATGTCCACCAGATAACATGATAACCAGGTTTGTATTCAGTTCTTGATCATGTCATTGTTTACAAAGCTGGAGAAAAACTGCCACAGCATGCTCCACCAGATAACATGATAACCAGGTTTGTATTCTCATTCTTGATCATGTCATTGTTTACAAAACTGGAGAAGAAACATGCAGCATGTCCACCAGATAACATGATAACCAGGTTTTGTATTCTCATTTCTTGATGTGCTCATTGATTACAAACCTGAAGCACATCATGCCCTCCAGATAACATGATAACCAGGGTTTGATGGTTCAAGTCCTTCATTGTTTTATAAATTGGAGAAAGAAACTGTCTCTGGCATGTCCACCAGATAACATGATAACTTGGAGTTTGTATCACCAATTTCTTGAATCATATAAGCTGTACAAAACTGGAGAAAAGCATACAGCATGTCCACCAGATAACATGATAACCGGGTTTGTATTCTCATTCTTGATCATGTCATTGTTTACAAAACTGGAGAAAAGCATACAGCATGCACCAGATAACATGATAACTGGGTTGTATTCTATTCTTGATCATGTCATTGTTTACAAAACTGGAGAAAAGCACTAAGCATGTCCACCAGATAACATGATAACCAGGTTTGTATTCTGATTCTTGATCATGTCATTGTTTACAAAACTGGAGAAAAACATGGCAATATACCAGATAACATGATAACCAAGGGTTTGTATTCTCATTCTTGATCATGTCATTGTTTACAAAACTGGAGAAAAGCATACAGCATGTCCACCAGATAACATGATAACCAGGTTTGTGTGCCTTCATTCTTGATCATGTCATTGTTTACAAAACTGGAGAAAAGCATACAGCATGTCCGCAGATAACATGATAACCAGGTTTGTATTCTCATTCTTGATCATGTCATTGTTTACAAAACTGGAGAAAAGCATACAACATGTCCACCAGATAACATGATAACCAGGTTTGTGTTCTCATTCTTGATCATGTCATTGTTTACAAAACTGAGAAAAGCATACACAGCATGTCACAGATAACACATGATAACCAGGTTTGTATTCTCATTCTTGATCTCTTTCATTGGTTACAAACCTGGAAAAGCACACATCATGCCCTCCAGATAACATGATAACCAGGTTTGTATTCGGATTCTTGATCATGTCATTGTTTACAAAACTGGGAAAGAAAAATTATGCAACGTGTCTGAATAACATAACTGATAGCAGGTTTTGTATTTGGATTCTTGATGTCATTTGTTTACAAACTGGGAGAAAACCAGCATGTCCACCAAGATAACATGATAACAGGTTTGTATTCTCATTCCCAGTCATGTCATTGATTACAAACCTGGAAAAGCACACAACATGCCCTCAGATAACATGATAAACCATGTTTTGATTCGGATTCTTGATCATGTAATTGTTTACAAACCAGAGCAATGCATGCAACATGTCCACCCAGACAGCATGATAACCAGGTTTATTCTCATTCTTGATCGTATAAAATGATTACAAACCTGGAAAGCACATCATGCCCTCCAGATAACATGATAACCAGGTTTGTATTCGGATTCTTGATCATGTCATTGATTACAAAACTGGAGAAGAAGTATACAGCATGTCCTGGAATAACATGATAACCAGGTTTGTATTCTCATTCTTGATCATGTCATTGATTACAAACCTGGAAAAGCACACAACATGCCCTCCAGATAACATGATATGCTCAGTTTGTATTCGGATTCTTGATCATGTCATTGATTACAGCCTGGAAAAGCACACACATCATGCACTCCAGATAACATGATAACCAGGTTTGTATTCGGATTCTTGATCATGTCATTGATTACAAAACTGGAGAAAAGTATACAGCATGTCCACCAGATAACAGTGACTTGGGTTGTATTGGATTCTTGATCTTGTCATTAAATTACATTGCAAACCACATCATACCTCCAGATAACATGATAACCAGGTTTGTATTCGGATTCTTGATCATGTCATTGTTTACAAAACTGGAGAACAGTATACAGCATGTCCACCCAGATAACATGATAACCAGGTTTGTATTCTCTCATTCTTGATCATGTCATTGATTACAAACCTGGAAAAGCACATCATGCCCTCCAGATAACATTAACCAGGTTTGTATTCAGTTCTTGATCATGTCATTGTTTACAAAACTGGAGGGTAAAGTATACAGCATGTCCACCAGATAACATGATAACCAGGTTTGTGTTCTCATTCTTGATCATGTCATTGATTACAGCTGAAGCACACATCATGCCCTCCAGATAACATGACCAGCAGGTTTGTATTCAGTTCTTGATCTCTTTGTGTTGTTTACAGCTTGGAGAAAAGTATGCAACATGTCCACAGATAACATGATAACCAGGTTTGTATTCTGTTCTTGATCATATCATTGATTACAAACTGACACATCCATGCCCTCCAGATAACATAATCATAAGGTTTGTATTCGGATTCATGATCATGTCATTGTTTACAAACTGGAGAGAAAAATATACGCTGTCACACCAGATAACATGATAACCAGGTTTGTATTCTCATTCTTGATCATGTCATTGATTTACAAACCTGGAAAAATATCTTCTCCAGTACTTGCCAGTAATAGGTTTGTATTCTAGTTCTTGATCATGTCATTGTTTACAAAACTGGAGAAAAGTGTAGCATGTCACCAAGATAACATGATAACTTGGTTGCTTGGTGGTATTCTGCTTGCGATCCTTGTATTTAGATTTGACTGGAAAAGCACACACTCCTTTTCAAATGCTTACGTCTGTAATATCAGGTTTGTATTCGGATTCTTGATCATGTCATTGATTACAAAACTGGAGGAAAATACAGCGTATCCACCGATAATAGCTGATGTGCGGAGTTTTGTATTCTCATTGATCATAATACCTCTAACGATTACAAACCTGGAAAAATACAACATTACCTCAAATCTTTTGATAACCAGGTTTTGTATTCAGTTCTTGATCATGTGTTAAGATTTTGACCTGGAAAAGCACACATCATGCCCTCCAAGATAACATGATAACCAGGTTTGTTATTCGGATTCTTGATCATGTCATTGAATTTGGCTTGGAAAAGTATACAGCATGTCCACCAGATAGCATGATAACCAGGTTTGTATTCCAGTTCTTGATCATGTCATTTGATTACAAGCCTGGAAAAGCACATCTTTTGCCTCAGACAACATGATAACCAGAGTTTGTATTCGGATTCTTGATCATGTCATTGATTACAAAACTGGAGAAAAGTATACAACATCATCACACTGAATAACATGATAACCAGGTTTGTATTCTCATTCTTGATCATGTCATTGATTACAAAACCCATAAGGAAAAGCACACAACATGCCCTCCAGATACAACAGTATGGGTTGTATTCGGATTCTTGATCATGTCGTGGAGTTGCAACCTGGAAAGCACACATAATGCCCTCAGATAAGATGATAACCAGTTTGTATTCAGTTCTTGGTCTGTCATTGATTACAAAGCTGGAGAAAAGTATACAACATGTCCACCAGATAACATGATAACCAGGTTTGTATTCGGATTCTGATCATATAATTTGATTACAAACCTGGAAAAGCACTATCTTACCCTCCAGATAACATGATAACCAGGTTTGTATTCGGATTGATCTAATAAAAAAAAAAATAATTTAAAACTGAAAAGTATATGTCATAATTAACATGATATATTGGTTGTATTCTCATTCTTGATCATGTCATTGATTACAAACCTGGAAAAGCCTAACATGCCCTCCAGATAACATGATAACCAGGTTTGTATTCGGATTCTTGATCATGTCATTGATTACAGACACGGAAAAGCACATAATGCCCTCCAGATAAGATGATAACCAGGTTTGTATTCGGATTCTTGATCATGTCATTGATTACAAAACTGGAGAAAAGTATACAGCATGTCCACCAGATAGCATGATAACCAGGTTTGTATTCGGATTCTTGATCATATCATTGATTACAAACCTGGAAAACCCCATCATACCCTCCGGACAACGTAATGCTGAGTTTGTGTTCGGATTCTTGATCATGTCATTGATTACAAAACTGGAAAAGTATACAACATGTCCATGAATGTATGATAATAAAGGTTTGTATTCGGATTCTTGATCATGTCATTGATTACAAACCTGGAGAAGCACACATCATGCCCTCCAGATAACATGATAACCAGGTTTGTATTCAGTTCTTGATCATGTCATTGATTGAAAACTGGGAGAAAAGTACTCCAGCATGTCCACCAGATAACATGATAACTTGGGTTTGTATTCGGATTCTTGATCATGTCATTGATTACAAACCTGGAAAAGCACACATCATGCCTCAGATAACATGATAATAAGGTTTGTATTCGGATTCTTGATCTGTATAAATTGATTACAAAACTGGAGAAAAGTATACAGCATATCACACCAGATAACAACGATACCTTGAGTTTGTATTCGGATTCTTGATCATGTCGATGATTGTAAACCTTGAAAAGCACGTCCTTTTATCAATTAACGCTGGTAACCAGGTTTGTATTCGGATTCTTGATCATGTCGTTGATTACAAAACTGGAGAAAAGTATACAGCATGTCCACCAGATAACATGATAACCAGGTTTGTATTCGGATTCTTGATCATGTCATTGATTGCAAAAGACGGAAAATGCCAACATCATCACCCGATAACATGATGACGGTTGTATTCGGATTCTTGATCTTTGTCGTTGATTACAAACTGGAAAGCTGCCATCATGCCCTCCAGATAACTTGCTGATAACCAGGTTTGTATTCGGATTCTTTGATCATTCATTGTTTACACCAAAACTGGAGAACATTATCTACCAGCATGTCACCAGATAACATGATAACCAGGTTTGTATTCTCATTCTTGATCATGTCATTGATTACAAACATAGGCTTCTACTCATGCCCTCAGATAACATGATAACCAGGTTTGTATTCGGATTCTTGATCATGTCATTGTTTACAAAACTGGAGAAAAGTATGTCATGTATGCAGATAACATGATAACCCAGAGTTTGTATTCTGATTCTTGATCATGTCATTGTTTACAAAACTGGAGAAAAGCATAGCATATCCACCAGATAACATGATAGCAGTTTGTATTTCCATTCTTGATCTTATGGTATTTACAGCTTGGAGAAAAGCATACAGCATGTCCACCAGATAACATGATAACCAGGTTTGTATTCTCATTCTTGATCATGTCATTGATTACAAAGCCTGGAAAGAAAACACATCTTCACCCTCAAGATAACATGATAACCAGGTTTTGTATTCGGATTCTTGATCATGTCATTGTTTACAAAAATTGGAGAAAAGCATACATGTCCACCAGATAACATGATAACCAGGTTTGTATTCTCATTCTTGATCATGTCATTGTTTACAAAACTGGAGAAAAGCATACAGCATGTCCACCAGATAACATGATAACCAGGTTTGTATTCTCATTCTTGATCATGTCTCATTTGTTTACAAAACTGGAAAAGCATACAGCATGTCCACCAGATAACATGATAACCAGGTTTGTATTCTCCATTCTTGATCATGTTATCATTGTTTACAAAAACTGGAGAAAAGCATACAGCATGTCCACCAGATAACATGATAACCAGGTTTGTATTCTGATTCTTGATCATGTCATTGTTTACAAAACTGGAGAAAAGCATACAGCATGTCCACCAGATAACATGATAACCAGGTTTATTCTATTCTCCAGTCATGTGGTGTTTACAAAACTGGAAAAGCATACAGCATGTCCACAGAATGTGCTTTTGATAACCAGGTTTGTATTATCATTCTTGATCATGTCATTGTTTACAAAACTGGAGAAAAGCATACAGCATGTCCACCAGATAACATGATAGCCATGGTTGTATTCTCATTCTTGATCATGTCATTGTTTACAAAACTGGAGAAAAGCATACAGCATGTCCACCAGGATAACATGATAACCAGGTTTGTATTCTCATTCTTGATCATGTCATTGTTTACAAAACTGGAGAAAAGCATACAGCATGTCCACCAGATAACATGATAACCAGGTTTGTATTCTCATTCTTGATCATGTCATTGATTACAAACCTGGAAAAGCTTTATCATGCCTCAGATAACATGATAACCAGGTTTGTATTCGGATTCTTGATCATGTCATTGTTTACAAAACTGGAGAAAAGTATACAGCATGTCCACCAGATAACATGATAACCAGGTTTGTATTTGGATTCTTGATCATGTCATTGTTTACAAAACTGGGAAAAGTATACGGCATGTCCACCAGATAACATGATAACCAGGTTTGTATTCTCATTCTTGATCATGTCATTGATTACAAACCTGGAAAAGCACACAACATGCCCTCCAGATAACATGATAACCATGTTTTTATTCGGATTCTTGATCATGTCATTGTTTACAAAACTGGAGAACAGTATACAGCATGTCCACCAGATAACATGATAACCAGGTTTGTTTGTATTCTCATTCTTGATCATGTCATTGATTACAAACCTGGAAAAGCACACATCATGCCCTCCAGATAACATGATAACCAGGTTTGTATTCGGATTCTTGATCATGTCATTGATTACAAAACTGGAGAAAAGTATACAGCATGTCCACCAGATAACATGATAACCAGGTTTGTATTCTCATTCTTGATCATGTCATTGATTACAAACCTGGAAAAGCACACAACATGCCCTCCAGATAACATGATAACCAGGTTTGTATTCGGATTCTTGATCATGTCATTGATTACAAACCTGGAAAAGCACACATCATGCACTCCAGATAACATGATAACCAGGTTTGTATTCGGATTCTTGATCATGTCATTGATTACAAAACTGGAGAAAAGTATACAGCATGTCCACCAGATAACATGATAACCAGGTTTGTATTCGGATTCTTGATCATGTCATTGATTACAAACCTGGAAAAGCACACATCATGCCCTCCAGATAACATGATAACCAGGTTTGTATTCGGATTCTTGATCATGTCATTGTTTACAAAACTGGAGAACAGTATACAGCATGTCCACCAGATAACATGATAACCAGGTTTGTATTCTCATTCTTGATCATGTCATTGATTACAAACCTGGAAAAGCACACATCATGCCCTCCAGATAACATGATAACCAGGTTTGTATTCGGATTCTTGATCATGTCATTGTTTACAAAACTGGAGAACAGTATACAGCATGTCCACCAGATAACATGATAACCAGGTTTGTATTCTCATTCTTGATCATGTCATTGATTACAAACCTGGAAAAGCACACATCATGCCCTCCAGATAACATGATAACCAGGTTTGTATTCGGATTCTTGATCATGTCATTGTTTACAAAACTGGAGAAAAGTATACAGCATGTCCACCAGATAACATGATAACCAGGTTTGTATTCTCATTCTTGATCATGTCATTGATTACAAACCTGGAAAAGCACACATCATGCCCTCCAGATAACATGATAACCAGGTTTGTATTCGGATTCTTGATCATGTCATTGATTACAAAACTGGAGAAAAGTATACAGCATGTCCACCAGATAACATGATAACCAGGTTTGTATTCTCATTCTTGATCATGTCATTGATTACAAACCTGGAAAAGCACACAACATGCCCTCCAGATAACATGATAACCAGGTTTGTATTCGGATTCTTGATCATGTCATTGATTACAAACCTGGAAAAGCACACATCATGCCCTCCAGATAACATGATAACCAGGTTTGTATTCGGATTCTTGATCATGTCATTGATTACAAAACTGGAGAAAAGTATACAGCATGTCCACCAGATAACATGATAACCAGGTTCGTATTCGGATTCTTGATCATGTCATTGATTACAAACCTGGAAAAGCACACATCATGCCCTCCAGATAACATGATAACCAGGTTTGTATTCGGATTCTTGATCATGTCATTGATTACAAAACTGGAGAAAAGTATACAGCATGTCCACCAGATAACATGATAACCAGGTTTGTATTCTCATTCTTGATCATGTCATTGATTACAAACCTGGAAAAGCACAACAATGCCCTCCAGATAACATGATAACCAGGTTTGTATTCGGATTCTTGATCATGTCATTGATTACAAACCTGGAAAAGCACACATAATGCCCTCCAGATAAGATGATAACCAGGTTTGTATTCGGATTCTTGATCATGTCATTGATTACAAAACTGGAGAAAAGTATACAGCATGTCCACCAGATAACATGATAACCAGGTTTGTATTCGGATTCTTGATCATATCATTGATTACAAACCTGGAAAAGCACACATCATGCCCTCCAGATAACATGATAACCAGGTTTGTATTCGGATTCTTGATCATGTCATTGATTACAAAACTGGAGAAAAGTATACAGCATGTCCACCAGATAACATGATAACCAGGTTTGTATTCGGATTCTTGATCATGTCATTGATTACAAACCTGGAGAAGCACACATCATGCCCTCCAGATAACATGATAACCAGGTTGTATTCGGATTCTTGATCATGTCATTGATTACAAAACTGGAGAAAAGTATACAGCATGTCCACCAGATAACATGATAACCAGGTTTGTATTCGGATTCTTGATCATGTCATTGATTACAAACCTGGAAAAGCACATATCATGCCCTCCAGATAACATGATAACCAGGTTTGTATTCGGATTCTTGATCATGTCATTGATTACAAAACTGGAGAAAAGTATACAGCATGTCCACCAGATAACATGATAACCAGGTTTGTATTCGGATTCTTGATCATGTCATTGATTACAAACCTTGAAAAGCACACATCATGCCCTCCAGATAACATGATAACCAGGTTTGTATTCGGATTCTTGATCATGTCATTGATTACAAAACTGGAGAAAAGTATACAGCATGTCCACCAGATAACATGATAACCAGGTTTGTATTCGGATTCTTGATCATGTCATTGATTACAAAACTGGAGAAAAGTATACAGCATGTCCACCAGATAACATGATAACCAGGTTTGTATTCGGATTCTTGATCATGTCATTGATTATAAACCTGGAAAAGCACACATCATGCCCTCCAGATAACATGATAACCAGGTTTGTATTCGGATTCTTGATCATGTCATTGTTTACAAAACTGGAGAACAGTATACAGCATGTCCACCAGATAACATGATAACCAGGTTTGTATTCTCATTCTTGATCATGTCATTGATTACAAACCTGAAAAGCACACATCATGCCCTCCAGATAACATGATAACCAGGTTTGTATTCGGATTCTTGATCATGTCATTGTTTACAAAACTGGAGAAAAGTATACAGCATGTCCACCAGATAACATGATAACCAGGTTTGTATTCTCATTCTTGATCATGTCATTGATTACAAACCTGGAAAAGCACACATCATGCCCTCCAGATAACATGATAACCAGGTTTGTATTCGGATTCTTGATCATGTCATTGTTTACAAAACTGGAGAAAAGTATACAGCATGTCCACCAGATAACATGATAACCAGGTTTGTATTCTCATTCTTGATCATGTCATTGATTACAAACCTGGAAAAGCACACATCATGCCCTCCAGATAACATGATAACCAGGTTTGTATTCGGATTCTTGATCATGTCATTGATTACAAAACTGGAGAAAAGTATACAGCATGTCCACCAGATAACATGATAACCAGGTTTGTATTCTCATTCTTGATCATGTCATTGATTACAAACCTGGAAAAGCACACAACATGCCCTCCAGATAACATGATAACCAGGTTTGTATTCGGATTCTTGATCATGTCATTGATTACAAACCTGGAAAAGCACACATCATGCCCTCCAGATAACATGATAACCAGGTTTGTATTCGGATTCTTGATCATGTCATTGATTACAAAACTGGAGAAAAGTATACAGCATGTCCACCAGATAACATGATAACCAGGTTTGTATTCGGATTCTTGATCATGTCATTGATTACAAACCTGGAAAAGCACACATCATGCCCTCCAGATAACATGATAACCAGGTTTGTATTCGGATTCTTGATCATGTCATTGATTACAAAACTGGAGAAAAGTATACAGCATGTCCACCAGATAACATGATAACCAGGTTTGTATTCTCATTCTTGATCATGTCATTGATTACAAACCTGGAAAAGCACACAACATGCCCTCCAGATAACATGATAACCAGGTTTGTATTCGGATTCTTGATCATGTCATTGATTACAAACCTGGAAAAGCACACATAATGCCCTCCAGATAAGACGATAACCAGGTTTGTATTCGGATTCTTGATCATGTCATTGATTACAAAACTGGAGAAAAGAGCAAGGCATGTCCACCAGATAACATGATAACCAGGTTTGTATTCGGATTCTTGATCAATATGTCATTGATTACAAACCTGGAAAGCAATACATCATGCCTCCGATACGTTGATAACCAGTTTGTATTCGGATTTTTGATCATGTCATTGATTACAAAACTGGAGAAAAGTATACAGCATGTCCACCAGATAACATGATAACCAGGTTTGTATTCTCATTCTTGATCATGTCATTGATTACAAACCTGAAAAAGCACACAACATGCCCTCCAGATAACATGATAACCAGGCTTGTATTCGGATTCTTGATCATGTCATTGATTACAACCCGAAAAGCACACATAATGCCCTCCAGATAAGATGATAACCAGGTTTGTATTCGGATTCTTGACTGTACACATTACAAAACTGGAGAAAAGTATACAGCATGTCCACCAGATAATATGATAACCAGGTTTGTATTCGGATTCTTGATCATATCATTGATTACAAACCTGAAAGCACACATCATGCTCCTCCAGATAACATGATAACCAGTAGGTTTGTATTCGGATTCTTGATCATGTCATTGATTACAAAAACTGGAGAAAAGTATACAGTATGTCCACCAGATAACATGATAACCAGGTTTGTATTCGGATTCTTGATCATGTCATTGATTACAAACCTGGAGAAGTACACATCATGCCCCTCCAGATAACATGATAACCAGGTTTGTATTCGGATTCTTGATCATGTCATTGATTACAAAACTGGAGAAAAGTATACAGCATGTCCACCAGATAACATGATAACCAGAAGTTTGTATTCGGATTCTTGATCATGTCATTGATTACAAACCTGAAAAGCACACATCATGCCCTCCAGATAATATGATAACCAGGTTTGTATTCGGATTCTTGATCATGTCATTGATTACAAAACTGGAGAAAAGTATACAGCATATCCACTAGATAACATGATAACAATAGTATTCGGATTCTTGATCATGTCATTGATTACAAACCTTTGAAAAGCACATCATGCTCCTCCAGATAACATGATAACCAGGTTTGTATTCGGATTCTTTGATCATGTCATTGATTACAAAACTGGAGAAAAGTATACAGTATGTCCACCAGATAACATGATAACCAGGTTTGTATTCGGATTCCTTGATCATGTCATTGATTACAAAACTGGAGAAAAGTATACAGCATGTCCACCAGATAACATGATACCAGGTTTGTATTCGGATTCTGATCATGATTAGCTGGATTACAAACCTGAAAGCACACATCATGCCCTCCAGATAACATGATAACCAGGTTTGTATTCTTGATTCTTGATCATGTCATTGTTTACAAAAACTGAGAAACAGTATACAGCATGTCCACCAGATACTACGATAGTAACCAGGCTTGTATTCTTCATTCTTGATCATGTCATTGATTGCCAAAACCTGGAAAAGCACACATCATGCCCTCCAGATAACATGATAACCAGGTTTGTATTCGGATTCTTTGATCATGTCATTGTTTACAAAACTGGAGAAAAGTATACAGCATGTCCACCAGACAACATGATAACCAGGTTTGTATTCTCATTCTTGATCATAACATTGATTACAAACCTGAAAAGCACACATCATGCCCTCCAGATAACATGATAACCAGGTTTGTATTCGGATTCTTGATCATGTCATTGTTTACAAAACTGGAGAAAAGTATACAGCATGTCCACCAGATAACATGATAACCAGGCTCTTATTTCATTCTTGATCATGTCATTGATTACAAACCTGAAAAGCACATCATGCCCTCCAGATAACATGATAACCAGGTTTGTATTCGGATTCTTGATCATGTCATTGATTACAAAACTGGAGAAAAGTATACAGCATGTCCACCAGATAACATGATAACTGTGTTTGTATTTCATTCTTGGATCATGTCATTGATTGGCAACCTGAAAAGCACACAACATGCCCTCCAGATAATATACAACCAGGTTTCATTCGGATTCTTTGATCATGTCATTGATTACAAACCTGGAAAAGCACACATAATGCCCTCCAGATAAGATGATAAACTTTCAGGTTTGTACTGGATTCTTGACTGCGTCATTGATTACAAAACTGGAGAAAAAGGCCAGCATGTCCACCAGATAACATGATAACCAGGTTTGTATTCGGATCTTTGATCATATTGATTACAAACCTGACAGCACACATCATGCCCTCCAGATAAATATTGATAACCTTAGGTTTGTATTCGGATTCTTTGATCATGTCATTGATTACAAAACTGGAGAAAAGTATACAGCAATGTCCACCAGATAACATGATAACCAGGTTTGTATTCGATTCTTGATCACATTGATTACAAACCTGGAGAAGCACACATCATGCTCCTCCAGATAACATGATAACCAGGTTTGTATTCGGATTCTTGATCATGTCATTGATTACAAAACTGGAGAAAAGCATACAGCATGTCCACCAGATAACAAAGATAACCAGGTTTGTATTCGGATTCCTTGATCATGTCATTGATTACAAACCTGAAAGCACACATCATGCCCTCCAGATAACATGATAACCAGGTTTGTATTCGGATTCTTGATCATGTCATTGATTACAAACTGGAGAAAAGTATACAGCATGTCCACCAGATAACATGATAACCATAGGTTTGTATTCGGATTCTTGATCATGTCATTGATTACAAACCTTGAAAAGCACACATCATGCCCTCCAGATAACATGATAACCAGGTTTATTCGGATTTCTGATCATGTCATTGATTACAAAACTGGAGAAAAGCATGTATTGGTACGTCCACCAGATAACATGATAACCAGGTTTGTATTCGGATTCTTGATCATGTCATTGATTACAAAACTGGAGAAAAGTATACAGCATGTCCACTCAGACAACATGATAACCAGGTTTTGTATCTGGATTTCTGATCATGTCATTGATTACAAACCTGGAAAAGCACACATCATGCCCTCCAGATAACATGATAACCAGGTTTGTATTCGGATTCTTGATCATGTCATTGTTTACAAAACTGGAGAACAGTATACAGCATGTCCACCAGATAACATGATAACCAGGTTTGTATTCTCAGCCTCTTGATCATGTCATTATCATAAACCTGGAGGCACACATCATGGCTCCTCCAGATAACATGATAACCAGGTTTGTATTCGGATTCTTGATCATGTCATTGTTTACAAAACTGGAGAAAGTATACAGCATGTCCACCAGATAACATGATAACCAGGTTTGTATTCTCATTCTTGATCATGTCATTGATTACAAACCTGAAAGCACACATCATGCCCTCCAGATAACATGATAACCAGGTTTGTATCTGATTCTTGACTGCGTCATTGCTTACAAAACTGGAGCAGTGCTATATGTCCACCAGACAACATGATAACCAGGTTTGGTCTTCATTTGATCATGTCATTGATTACAAACCTGGACATATCATCATGCCCTCCAGATAACATGATAACCAGGTTTGTATTCGGATTCTTGATCATGTCATTGATTACAAACTGAGAAAAGTATACAGCATGTCCACCAGATAACATGATAACCAGGTTTGTATTCTCATTTTTGATCATGTCATTGATTACAAACTTGAAAAGCACAACATGCCCTCCCAGATAACATGATAACCAGGTTTGTATTCGGATTTTGATCATGTTTAGTTGATGGCAAACCCGAAAAGCACACATCATGCCTCCAGATAACATGATAACCAGGTTTAGGCTCGGATTCTTGATCATGTCATTGATTACAAAACTGGAGAAAAGTATACAGCATGTCCACCAGATAACATGATAACCAGGTTTGTATTCGGATTCTTGATCATGTCATTGATTACAAACCTTTAGGCGCACATCATGCCCTCCAGATAACATGATAACCAGGTTTGTATTCGGATTCTTTGATCGCGTCATTGATTACAAACCGAGAAAAGTATACAGCATGTCCGCCAGATAACATGATAACCAGGTTTGTATTTCATTCTTGATCATGTCATTGATTACAAACCTGGAAAAGCACACAACATGCCCTCCAGATAATATGATAAAATTGTGTTTGTATTCGATTCTTGATCATGTCATTGATTACAAACCCGGAAAGCACACATAATGCCCTCCAGATAAGATGATACCAGGTTTGTATTCGGATTCTGATCATGTCATTGATTACAAAACTGAGAAAAGTATACAGTATGTCCACCAGATAACATGATAACCAGGTTTGTATTCGGATTCTTAATTACCATTGATTACAAACCTGAAAGCAATACATCATGCCTCCAGATAACACATAAACTTGTGTTTTCATTCGGATTCTTGATCGCGCGCTGATTACAAAACTGGAGAAAAGTATACAGCATGTCCGTTTTGGATAACATGATAACCAGGTTTGTATTTTCGGATTTGATCATGTCATTGATTACAAACCTGAGAAGCACACATCATGCCCTCCAGATAATATGATAAATCTCAGGTTTGTATTCCGGATTCTTGATCATGTCATTGATTACAAAACTGGAGAAAAGTATACAGCATGTCCACCAGATAACAGTGATAACCAGGTTTGTATTCGGATTCTTGATCATGTCATTTTCATCATGCTAAACCTGGAAAAGCACACATCATGCCCTCCAGAAATTTCATGATAACCAGGCTTCCGTTTGATTTGATCATGTCATTGATTACAAAACTGGAGAAAAGTATACAGCAGGCCGTCCAATGATAACATGATAACCAGGTTTGTATTCGGATTCTTGATCATGTCATTGATTACAAACCTTGAAAGCACACATATCATGCCCTCCAGATAACATGATAACCAGGTTTGTATTCGGATTCCTGATCGTGTCATTGATTACAAAACTGGAGAAAAGTATACAGCATGTCCACCAGATAACATGATAACCAGGTTTATATTCGGATTCTTGATCATGTCATTGATTACAAACCTGAGAAAAAGTATACAGCATGTCCACCAGATAAATATGATAAATTCAGGTTTGTATTCGGAGTCTTGATCAATGTC
This sequence comes from Ascarosepion bandense, assembly GCA_037127315.1. NCBI lineage: Eukaryota > Metazoa > Mollusca > Cephalopoda > Sepiida > Sepiidae > Ascarosepion > Ascarosepion bandense. Next base: position 41,093 of record JBBBDQ010002032.1, on the reverse strand, counting down.
ATTGATTACAAACCTGGAAAAGCACACAACATACTTCCAGATAACATGATAACCATGTTTATTCGGATTCTTGATCATGTCATTGATTACAAAACCAGAGAAAAGTATACAGCATGTCCACCAGATATCATGATAACCAGGTTTGTATTCTCATTCTTGATCATGTCATTGATTACAAACCTGGAAAAGCACAATAACATGCCCTCCAGATAACATGATAAACGCATGTGTTTTTTATTCGATTCTGATCATGGCTGCTGATTATAAAACTGGAGAAAAGTATACAGCATGTCCACCAGATAACATGATAACCAGGCTTGTATTCTCATCTTTTCGGGATCATGTCATTGATTACAAACCTGGAAAAGCACACATCATGCCCTCCAGATAACATGGGATAACCAGGTTTGTATTCGATTCTTGATCATGTCATTGTTTACAAAACTGGAGAAAAGTATACAGCATGTCCATGATAACATGATAACAAGGTTTACCTCATTCTTGATCATGTCATTGATTACAAACCTGGAAAAGCACACAACATGCCCTCCAGATAACATGATAACCAGGTTTCGTATTCGGATTCTTGATCATGTCATTGTTTACAAAACTGGAGAAAAGTATACAGCATGTCCACCAGATAACATGATAACCAGGTTTGTATTTCATTCTTGATCATGTCATTGATTACAAACCTGAAAGCACACATCATGCCTCCAGATAACATGATAACCAGGTTTGTATTCGGATTCTTGATCATGTCATTGATTACAAAACTGGTGAAAAGTATACAGTATGTCCACCAGATAACATGATAACCAGGTTTGTATTCGATTCTGATCATGTTGAGTTGATTGGCAAACCTGGAAAAGCACACATCATGCCCTCCAGATAACATGATAACCAGGTTTGTATTCGGATTCTTTGATCATGTCATTGTTTAAGAGCAAACTGGGAGAAAAGGGCGCATGTCCACCAGATAACATGATAACAAGGTTTGTATTCTCATTCTTGATCATGTCATTGATTACAAACCTGAAAAGCACACAACATGCCCTCCAGATAACATGATAACCAGGTTTGTATTCGGATTCTTGGATCATGTCATTGCTTACAAAACTGGAGAAAAGTATACAGTATGTCCAACACAACATGATAACCAGGTTTGTATTCTCATTCTTGATCATGTCATTGATTACAAACCTGAAAAGCACACATCATGCCCTCCAGATAACATGATAACCAGGTTTGTATTCTCATTCTTGATCATGTCATTGTTTACAAACCTGGAAAAGCACACATCATGCCCTCCAGATAACATGATAACCAGGTTTGTGTCTGGATTCTTGATCATGTCATTGTTTACAAAACTGGAGAACAGCATACAGCATGTCCACCAGATAACATGATAACCAGGTTTGTATTCTCATTCTTGATCATGTCATTGATTACAAACCTGGAAAAGCACACACATCATGCCTCCAGATAACATGATAACCAGGCTTGTATTCGGATTCTTGATCATGTCATTGTTTACAAAACTGGAGAACAGTATACAGCATGTCCACCAGATAACATGATAACCAGGTTTGTATTCTCTATTCTTGATCATGTCATTGATTACAAACCTGAAAGCACAAGCATCATGCCCTCCAGATAACATGATAACCAGGTTTGTATTCGGATTCTTGATCATGTCATTGTTTACAAAACTGGAGAAAGTATACAGCATGTCCACCAGATAACATGATAACCAGGTTTGTATTTGGATTCTTGATCATGTCATTGTTTACAAAACTGGAGAAAAGTATACAGCATGTCCACCAGATAACATGATAACCAGGTTTGTATTCGGACTTGATCATGTCATTGATTACAAACCTGGAAAAGCACACATCATGCCCTCCAGATAACATGATAAGCAGGTTTGTATTCGGATTCTTGATCATGTCATTGATTACAAACCTGGAAAAGTACACATCATGCCCAGATAACATGATAACCAGGCTTTGTATTCGGATTCTGGATCATGTCATTGATTACAAAACTGAGAAAAGTATACAGCATGTCCACCAGATAACATGATAACCAGGTTTGTATTCGGATTCTTGATCATGTCATTGATTTACAACCTGAAAAGCAATACATCATGCCCTCCAGATAACATGATAACCAGGTTTGTATTCGGATTTTGATCATGTCATTGTTTACAAAAACTGGAGAAAAGTATACAGCATGTCCACCAGATAACATGATAACCAGGTTTGTATTCTCATTCTTGATCATGTCAGTTGATTACAAACCTGAAAAGCACATCATGCCCTCAAGATAACATGATAACCAGGTTTGTATTCGGATTCTTGATCATGTCATTGATTACAAAACTGTAGAAAAGTATACAGCATGTCCACCAGATAACATGATAACCAGGTTTGTATTCTCATTCTTGATCATGTCATTGATTACAAACCTGGAAAAGCACACATCATGCCCTCCAGATAACATGATAACCATGTTTTTATTCGGATTCTTGATCATGTCATTGATTACAAACCTAGAAAAGCACAGAGCATGCCCTCCAGATAACATGATAACCAGGTTTGTATTCGGATTCTTGATCATGTCATTGATTACAAAACTGGAGAAAAGTATACAGCATGTTCACCAGATAACATGATAACCAGGTTTGTATTCTGATTCTTGATCATGTCATTGATTACAAACCTAGAAAAGCACAGAGCATGCCCTCCAGATAACATGATAACCATGTTTTTATTCGGATTCTTGATCATGTCATTGATTACAAAACTGGAGAAATGTATACAGCATGTCCATCAGATAACATGATAACCAGGTTTGTATTCTGATTCTTGATCATGTCATTGATTACAAACCTAGAAAAGCACAGAGCATGCCCTCCAGATAACATGATAACCATGTTTTTATTCGGATTCTTGATCATGTCATTGATTACAAAATTGGAGAAAAGTATACAGCATGTCCACCAGATCACATGATAACCAGGTTTGTATTCTGATTCTTGATCATGTCATTGATTACAAACCTAGAAAAGCACAGAGCATGCCCTCCAGATAACATGATAACCATGTTTTTATTCGGGTTCTTGATCATGTCATTGATTACAAAACTGGAGAAAAGTATACAGCATGTCCACCAGATAACATGATAACCAGGTTTGTATTCTGATTCTTGATCATGTCATTGATTACAAACCTAGAAAAGCACAGAGCATGCCCTCCAGATAACATGATAACCATGTTTTTATTCGGATTCATGATCATGTCATTGATTACAAAACTGGAGAAAAGTATACAGCATGTCCACCAGATAACATGATAACCAGGTTTGTATTCTGATTCTTGATCATGTCATTGATTACAAACCTAGAAAAGCACAGAGCATGCCCTCCAGATAACATGATAACCAGGTTTGTATTCGGATTCTTGATCATGTCATTGATTACAAACCTAGAAAAGCACAGTGCATGCCCTCCAGATAACATGATAACCATGTTTTTATTCGGATTCTTGATCATGTCATTGATTACAAAACTGGAGAAAAGTATACAGCATGTCCACCAGATAACATGATAACCAGGTTTGTATTCTGATTCTTGATCATGTCATTGATTACAAACCTAGAAAAGCACAGAGCATGCCCTCCAGATAACATGATAACCAGGTTTGTATTCGGATTCTTGATCATGTCATTGATTACAAACCTAGAAAACACAGAGCATGTCCCTCCAGATAACATGATAACCATGTTTTTATTCGGATTCTTGATCATGTCATTGTTTACAAAACTGGAGAAAAGCATACAGCATGTCCACCAGATAACATGATAACCAGGTTTGTATTCGGATTCTTGATCATGTCATTGATTACAAAACTGTAGAAAAGCATACAGCATGTCCACCAGATAACATGATAACCATGTTTTTATTCGGATTCTTGATCATGTCATTGATTACAAAACTGGAGAAAAGTATACAGCATGTCCACCAGATAACATGATAACCAGGTTTGTATTCTGATTCTTGATCATGTCATTGATTACAAACCTAGAAAAGCACAGAGCATGCCCTCCAGATAACATGATAACCAGGTTTGTATTCGGATTCTTGATCATGTCATTGATTACAAACCTAGAAAAGCACAGAGCATGCCCTCCAGATAACATGATAACCATATTTTTATTCGGATTCTTGATCATGTCATTGATTACAAAACTGGAGAAAAGTATGCAGCATGTCCACCAGATAACATGATAACCAGGTTTGTATTCTGATTCTTGATCATGTCATTGATTACAAACCTAGAAAAGCACACAACATGCCCTCCAGATAACATGATAACCAGGTTTGTATTTGTATTCTTGATCATGTCATTGATTACAAACCTAGAAAAGCACAGAGCATGCCCTCCAGATAACATGATAACCATGTTTTTATTCGGATTCTTGATCATGTCATTGATTACAAAACTGGAGAAAAGTATACAGCATGTCCACCAGATAACATGATAACCAGGTTTGTATTCTGATTCTTGATCATGTCATTGATTACAAACCTAGAAAAGCACAGAGCATGCCCTCCAGAAAACATGATAAGCATGTTTTTATTCGGATTCTTGATCATGTCATTGATTACAAAACTGGAGAAGAGTATACAGCATGTCCACCAGATAACATGATAACCAGGTTTGTATTCGGATTCTTGATCATGTCATTGATTACAAACCTGGAGAAAAGCACACAGCATGCCCACCAGATAACATGATAACCAGGTTTGTATTCGGATTCTTGATCATGTCATTGATTACAAACATAGAAAAGCACACAACATGCCCTCCAGATAACATGATAACCAGGTTTGTATTTGTATTCTTGATCATGTCATTGATTACAAACCTAGAAAAGCACAGAGCATGCCCTCCAGATAACATGATAACCATGTTTTTATTCGGATTCTTGATCATGTCATTGATTACAAAACTGGAGAAAAGTATACAGCATGTCCACCAGATAACATGATAACGAGGTTTGTATTCTGATTCTTGATCATGTCATTGATTACAAACCTAGAAAAGCACAGAGCATGCCCTCCAGATAACATGATAACCATGTTTTTATTCGGATTCTTGATCATGTCATTGATTACAAAACTGGAGAAAAGTATACAGCATGTCCACCAGATAACATGATAACCAGGTTTGTATTCTGATTCTTGATCATGTCATTGATTACAAACCTAGAAAAGCACAGAGCATGCCCTCCAGATAACATGATAACCATGTTGTTATTCGGATTTTTGATCATGTCATTGATTACAAAACTGGAGAAGAGTATACTGCATGTCCACCAGATAACATGATAACCAGGTTTGTATTCGGATTCTTGATCATGTCATTGATTACAAACCTGGAGAAAAGCACACAGCATGCCCACCAGATAACATGATAACCAGGTTTGTATTCGGATTCTTGATCATGTCATTGATTACAAACCTAGAAAAGCACACAACATGCCCTCCAGATAACATGATAACCATGTTTTTATTCGGATTCTTGATCATGTCATTGATTACAAAACTGGAGAAAAGTATACAGCATGTCCACCAGATAACATGATAACCAGGTTTGTATTCTGATTCTTGATCATGTCATTGATTACAAACCTAGAAAAGCACAGAGCATGCCCTCCAGATATCATGATAACCATGTTTTTATTCGGATTCTTGATCATGTCATTGATTACAAAACTGGAGAAAAGCACACAACATGCTCACCAGATAACATGATAACCAGGTTTGTATTCTGATTCTTGATCATGTCATTGATTACAAACCTAGAAAAGCACACAACATGCCCTCCAGATAACATGATAACCATGTTTTTATTCGGATTCTTGATCATGTCATTGATTACAAAACTGGAGAAAAGTATACAGCATGTCCACCAGATAACATGATAACCAGGTTTGTATTCTGATTCTTGATCATGTCATTGATTACAAACCTAGAAAAGCACAGAGCATGCCCTCCAGATAACATGATAACCATGTTTTTATTCGGATTCTTGATCATGTCATTGATTACAAAACTGGAGAAAAGTATACAGCATGCCCACCAGATAACATGATAACCAGGTTTGTATTCTTATTCTTGATCATGTCATTGATTACAAACCTAGAAAAGCACAGAGCATGCCCTCCAGATAACATGATAACCATGTTTTTATTCGGATTCTTGATCATGTCATTGATTACAAAACTGGAGAAAAGTATACAGCATGTCCACCAGATAACATGATAACCAGGTTTGTATTCTGATTCTTGATCATGTCATTGTTTACAAAACTGGAGAAAAGCATACAGCATGTCCACCAGATAACATGATAACCAGGTTTGTATTCTGATTCTTGATCATGTCATTGTTTACAAAACTGGTGAAAAGCATACAGCATGTCCACCAGATAACATGATAACCAGGTTTGTATTCGGATTCTTGATCATGTCATTGATTACAAAACTGTAGAAAAGCATACAGCATGTCCACCAGATAACATGATATCCAGGTTTGTATTCTGATTCTTAATCATGTCATTGATTACAAACCTGGAAAAGCACACAACATGCCCACCAGATAACATGATAACCAGGTTTGTATTCGGATTCTTGATCATGTCATTGTTTACAAAACTGGAGAAAAGCATACAGCATGTCCACCAGATAACATGATAACCAGGTTTGTATTCGGATTCTTGATCATGTCATTGATTACAAACCTGGAAAAGCACACAGCATGCCCTCCAGATAACATGATAACCAGGTTTGTATTCGGATTCTTGATCATGTCATTGTTTACAAAACTGGAGAAAAGCATACAGCATGTCCACCAGATAACATGATAACCAGGTTTGTATTCGGATTCTTGATCATGTCATTGTTTACAAACCTGGAAAAGCACACAGCATGCCCTCCAGATTACATGATATCCAGGTTTGTATTCGGATTCTTGATCATGTCATTGTTTACAAAACTGGAGAAAAGCATACAACATGTCCACCAGATAACATGATAACCAGGTTTGTATTCTGATTCTTGATCATGTCATTGATTACAAACCTGGAAAAGCACACAGCATGCCCTCCAGATAACATGATAACCAGGTTTGTATTCGGATTCTTGATCATGTCATTGATTACAAAACTGTAGAAAAGCATACAGCATGTCCACCAGATAACATGATAATCAGGTTTGTATTCGGATTCTTGATCATGTCATTGATTACAAACCTGGAAAAGCACACAGCATGCCCTCCAGATAACATGATAACCAGGTTTGTATTCGGATTCTTGATCATGTCATTGTTTACAAAACTGGAGAAAAGCATACAGCATGTCCACCAGATAACATGATAACCAGGTTTGTATTCGGATTCTTGATCATGTCATTGTTTACAAAACTGGAGAAAAGCATACAGCATGTCCACCAGATAACATGATAACCAGGTTTGTAGTCGGATTCTTGATCATGTCATTGATTACAAACCTGGAAAAGCACACAGCATGCCCTCCAGATAACATGATAACCAGGTTTGTATTCGGATTCTTGATCATGTCATTGTTTACAAAACTGGAGAAAAGCATACAGCATGTCCACGAGATAACATGATAACCAGGTTTGTATTCGGATTCTTGATCATGTCATTGTTTACAAAACTGGAGAAAAGCATACAGCATGTCAACCAGATAACATGATAACCAGGTTTGTATTCGGAGTCTTCATCATGTCATTGATTACAAACCTGGAAAAGCACACAGCATGCCCTCCAGATAACATGAAAACCAGGTTTGTATTCGGATTCTTGATCATGTCATTGTTTACAAAACTATAGAAAAGCATACAGCATGTCCACCAGATAACATGATAACCAGGTTTGTATTCGGATTCTTGATCATGTCATTGATTACAAACCTGGAAAAGCACACAGCATGCCCTCCAGATAACATGATATCCAGGTTTGTATTCGGATTCTTGATCATGTCATTATTTACAAAACTGGAGAAAAGCATACAGCATGTACACCAGATAACATGATAACCAGGTTTGTATTCGGATTCTTGATCATGTCATTGTTTACAAAACTGGAGAAAAGCATACAGCATGTCCACCAGATAACATGATAACGAGGTTTGTATTCGGAGTCTTGATCATGTCATTGATTACAAACCTGGAAAAGCACACAGCATGCCCTCCAGATAACATGATAACCAGGTTTGTATTCGGATTCTTGATCATGTCATTGATTACAAAACTGTAGAAAAGCATACAGCATGTCCACCAGATAACATGATAACCAGGTTTGTATTCGGATTCTTGATCATGTCATTGATTACAAACCTGGAAAAGCACACAGCATGCCCTCCAGATAACATGATAACCAGGTTTGTATTCGGATTCTTGATCATGTCATTGTTTACAAAACTGGAGAAAAGCATACAGCATGTCCACCAGATAACATGATAACCAGGTTTGTATTCGGATTCTTGATCATGTCTTTGATTACAAGCCTGGAAAAGCACACAGCATGCCCTCCAGATAACATGATAACCAGGTTTGTATTCGGATTCTTGATCATGTCATTGTTTACAAAACTGGAGAAAAGCATACAGCATGTCCACCAGATAACATGATAACCAGGTTTGTATTCGGATTCTTGATCATGTCATTGATTACAAACCTGGAAAAGAACACAGCATGCCCTCCAGATAACATGATAACCAGGTTTGTATTCGGATTCTTGATCATGTCATTGTTTACAAAACTGGAGAAAAGCATACAGCATGTCCACCAGATAACATGATAACCAGGTTTGTATTCGGATTCTTGGTCATGTCATTGTTTACAAAACAGTAGAAAAGCATACAGCATGTCCACCAGATAACATGATAACCAGGTTTGTATTCGGATTCTTGATCATGTCATTGATTACAAAACTGTAGAAAAGCATACAGCATGTCCACCAGATAACATGATAACCAGGTTTGTATTCGGATTCTTGATCATGTCATTGATTACAAACCTGGAAAAGTACACAGCATGCCCTCCAGATAACATGATAACCAGGTTTGTATTCGGATTCTTGATCATGTCATTGTTTACAAAACTGGAGAAAAGCATACAGCATGTCCACCAGATAACATGATAACCAGGTTTGTATTCGGATTCTTGATCATGTCATTGTTTACAAAACTGGAGAAAAGCACACAGCATGCCCTCCAGATAACATGATAACCAGATTTGTATTCGGATTCTTGATCATGTCATTGTTTACAAAACTGTAGAAAAGCATACAGCATGTCCACCAGATAACTTGATAACCAGGTTTGTATTCGGATTCTTGATCATGTCATTGATTACAAACCTGGAAAAGCACACAGCATGCCCTCCAGATAACATGATAACCAGGTTTGTATTCGGATTCTTGATCATGTCATTGTTTACAAAACTGGAAAAGCACACAGCATGCCCTCCAGAGAACATGATAACCAGGTTTGTATTCGGATTCTTGATCATGTCATTGATTACAAACCTGGAAAAGCACACAGCATGCCCTCCAGATAACATGATAACCAGGTTTGTATTCGGATTCTTGATCATGTCATTGTTTACAAAACTGGAAAAGCACACAGCATGCCCTCCAGATAACATGATAACCAGGTTTGTATTCGGATTCTTGATCATGTCATTGTTTACAAAACTGGAAAAGCACACAGCATGCCCTCCAGATAACATGATAACCAGGTTTGTATTCGGATTCTTGATCATGTCATTGATTACAAACCTGGAAAAGCACACAGCATGCCCTCCAGATAACATGATAACCAGGTTTGTATTCGGATTCTTGATCATGTCATTGTTTACAAAACTGGAAAAGCACACAGCATGCCCTCCAGATAACATGATAACCAGGTTTGTATTCGGATTCTTGATCATGTCATTGTTTACAAAACTGGAGAAAAGCATACAGCATGTCCACCAGATAACATGATAACCAGGTTTGTATTCTGATTCTTGATCATGTCATTGTTTACAAAACTGGAGAAAAGCATACAGCATGTCCACCAGATAACATGATAACCAGGTTTGTATTCTCATTCTTGATCATGTCATTGTTTACAAGACTGGAGAAAAGCATAAAGCATGTCCACCAGATAACATGATAACCAGGTTGGTATTCTCATTCTTGATCATGTCATTGTTTACAAAACTGGAGAAAAGCATACAGCATGTCCACCAGATAACATGATAACCAGGTTTGTATTCTCATTCTTGATCATGTCATTGTTTACAAAACTGGAGAAAAGCATACAGCATGTCCACCAGATAACATGATAACCAGGTTTGTATTCTCATTCTTGATCATGTCATTGTTTACAAAACTGGAGAAAAGCATACAGCATGTCCACCAGATAACATGATAACCAGGTTTGTATTCTGATTCTTGATCATGTCATTGTTTACAAAACTGGAGAAAAGCATACAGCATGTCCACCAGATAACATGATAACCAGGTTTGTATTCTCATTCTTGATCATGTCATTGTTTACAAAACTGGAGAAAAGCATACAGCATGTCCACCAGATAACATGATAACCAGGTTTGTATTCTCATTCTTGATCATGTCATTGTTTACAAAACTGGAGAAAAGCATACAGCATGTCCACCAGATAACATGATAACCAGGTTTGTATTCTCATTCTTGATCATGTCATTGTTTACAAAACTGGAGAAAAGCATACAGCATGTCCACCAGATAACATGATAACCAGGTTTGTATTCTCATTCTTGATCATGTCATTGTTTACAAAACTGGAGAAAAGCATACAGCATGTCCACCAGATAACATGATAACCAGGTTTGTATTCTTGATTCTTGATCATGTCATTGTTTACAAAACTGGAGAAAAGCATACAGCATGTCCACCAGATAACATGATAACCAGGTTTGTATTCTGATTCTTGATCATGTCATTGTTTACAAAACTGGAGAAAAGCATACAGCATGTCCACCAGATAACATGATAACCAGGTTTGTATTCTCATTCTTGATCATGTCATTGTTTACAAAACTGGAGAAAAGCATACAGCATGTCCACCAGATAACATGATAACCAGGTTTGTATTCTCATTCTTGATCATGTCATTGTTTACAAAACTGGAGAAAAGCATACAGCATGTCCACCAGATAACATGATAACCAGGTTTGTATTCTCATTCTTGATCATGTCATTGTTTACAAAACTGGAGAAAAGCATACAGCATGTCTACCAGATAACATGATAACCAGGTTTGTATTCTCATTCTTGAACATGTCATTGTTTACAAAACTGGATAAAAGCATACAGCATGTCCACCAGATAACATGATAACCAAGGTTTGTATTCTCATTCTTGATCATGTCATTGTTTACAAAACTGGAGAAAAGCATACAAACACTCACCAGATAACATGATAACCAGGTTTATTATTCTCATTCTTGATCATGTCATTGTTTACAAAACTGGAGAAAAGCATGCAGCATGTCCACCAGATAACATGATAACCAGGTTTGTATTCTGATTCTTGATCATGTCATTGTTTACAAAACTGGAGAAAAGCATACAGCATGTCCACCAGATAACATGATAGCTTGGGTTTGTATTCTCATTCTTGATCATGTCATTGTTTACAAAACTGGACAAAAGCATACAGCATGTCCACCAGATAACATGATAACCAGGTTTGTATTCTCATTCTTGATCATGTCATTGTTTACAAAACTGGAGAAAAGCATACAGCATGTCCACCAGATAACATGATAACCAGGTTTGTATTCTCATTCTTGATCATGTCATTGTTTATAAACTGGAGAAAAGCATACAGCATGTCCACCAGATAACATGATAACCAGGTTTGTATTCTCATTCTTGATCATGTCATTGTTTACAAAACTGGAGAAAAGCATGTATGTCCACTGAATAACATGATAACTTGCAGGTTTTGTATTCTGATTCTTGATCATGTCATTGTTTACAAAACTGGAGAAAAGCATACAGCATGTCCACCAGATAACATAACAGTAACCAGGTTTGTATTCTCATTCTTGATCATGTCATTGTTTACAAAACTGGACAAAAGCATACAGCATGTCCACCAGATAACATGATAACCAGGTTTGTATTCTCATTCTTGATCATGTCATTGTTTACAAAACTGGAAAAGCATACAGCATGTCCACCAGATAACATGATAACTGGGTTGTATTCTCATTCTTGATCATGTCATTGTTTAAAAAACTGGAGAAAAGCATACAGCATGTCCACCAGATAACTTGATATCCAGGTTTGTATTGTTCTGATTCTTGATCATGTCATTGTTTACAAAACTGGAGAAAAACTATGCAACATGTCCACCAGATAACATGATAACCAGGTTTGTATTCTCATTCTTGATCATGTCATTGATTACAAACCTGGAAAAGCACACATCATGCCCTCCAGATAACATGATAACCAGGTTTGTATTCGGATTCTTGATCATGTCATTGTTTACAAAACTGGAGAAAAGTATACAACATGTCCACCAGATAACATGATAACCAGGTTTGTATTCTGATTCTTGATCATGTCATTGTTTACAAAACTGGAGAAAAGCATACAGCATGTCCACCAGATAACATGATAACCAGGTTTGTATTCTCATTCTTGATCATGTCATTGTTTACAAAACTGGAGAAAAGCATACAGCATGTCCACCAGATAACATGATAGCCAGGTTTGTATTCTCATTCTTGATCATGTCATTGATTACAAACCTGGAAAAGCACATCATGCCCTCCAGATAACATGATAACCAGGTTTGTATTCGGATTCTTGATCATGTCATTGTTTACAAAATTGGAGAAAAGCATACAGCATGTCCACCAGATAACATGATAACCAGGTTTGTATTCTCATTCTTGATCATGTCATTGTTTACAAAACTGGAGAAGACATACAACATGTCCACCAGATAACATGATAACCAGGTTTGTATTCTCATTCTTGATCATGTCATTGTTTACAAAACTGGAGAAAGAAGCATACAGCATGTCCATGAATAACATGATAACCAGGTTTGTATTCTCTCATTCTTGATCATGTCATTGTTTACACAAAACTGGAGAAAAGCATACAGCATGTCCACCAGATAACATGATAACCAGGTTTGTATTCTCATTCTTGATCATGTCATTGTTTACAAAACTGGAGAAAAGCATACAGCATGTCCACCAGATAACATGATAACCAGGTTTGTATTCTCATTCTTGATCATGTCATTGTTTACAAAACTGGAGAAAAGCATACAGCATGTCCACCAGATAACATGATAACCAGGTTTGTATTATCATTCTTGATCATGTCATTGTTTACAAAACTGGAGAAAAGCATACAGCATGTCCACCAGATAACATGATAACCGGGTTTGTATTCTCATTCTTGATCATGTCATTGTTTACAAAACTGGAGAAAAGCACACAGCATGTCCACCAGATAACATGATAACCAGGTTTGTATTCTCATTCTTGATCATGTCATTGTTTACAAAACTGGAGAAAAGCATACAGCATGTACAGATAACATGATAACCAGGTTTAATGTCATTCTTGATCATGTCATTGATTACAAACCTGGAAAAGCACATCATGCCCTCCAGATAACATGATAACCAGGTTTGTATTCGGGATTCTTGATCATGTCATTGTTTACAAAACTGGAGAAAAGTATACAGCATGTCCACCAGATAACATGATAACCAGGTTTGTATTTGGATTCTTGATCATGTCATTGTTTACAAAACTGGAGAAAAGTATACAGCATGTCCACCAGATAACATGATAACCAGGTTTGTATTCTCATTCTTGATCATGTCATTGATTACAAACCTGGAAAAGCACACAACATGCTCCTCCAGATAACATGATAACCATGTTTTTATTCGGATTCTTGATCATGTCATTGTTTACAAAACTGGAGAACAGTATACAGCATGTCCACCAGATAACATGATAACCAGGTTTGTATTCTCATTCTTGATCATGTCATTGATTACAAACCTGGAAAAGCACACATCATGCCCTCCAGATAACATGATAACCAGGTTTGTATTCGATTCTTTGATCATGTCATTGATTACAAAAACTGGAGAAAAGTATACAGCATGTCCACCAGATAACATGATAACCAGGTTTGTATTCTCATTCTTGATCATGTCATTGATTACAAACCTGGAAAAGCACACAACATGCCCTCCAGATAACATGATAACCAGGTTTGTATTCGGATTCTTGATCATGTCATTGATTACAAACCTGGAAAGCACACATCATGCCCTCCAGATAACATGATAACCAGGTTTGTATTCGGATTCTTGATCATGTCATTGATTACAAAACTGAGAAAAGTATACAGCATGTCCACCAGATAACATGATAACCAGGTTTGTATTCGGATTCTTGATCATGTCATTGATTACAAACCTGGATAAAAAGCACACATCATGCCCTCCAGATAACATGATAACCAGGTTTGTATTCGGATTCTTGATCATGTCATTGTTTACAAAACTGGAGAATAGTGACACAGCACACATCCACCAGATAACATGATACCCAGGTTTGTATTCTCATTCTTGATCATGTCATTGATTACAAACCTGAAAAGCACACATCATGCCCTCCAGATAACATGATAACCAGGTTTGTATTCGGATTCTTGATCATGTCATTGTTTACAAAACTGAGAACAGTATACAGCATGTCCACCAGATAATATGATAAAATCAGGTTTGTATTCTCATTCTTGATCATGTCATTGATTACAAACCTGGAAAAGCACACATCATGCCCTCCAGATAACATGATAACCAGGTTTTGTATTCGGATTCTTGATCATGTCATTGTTTACAAACTGAGAAAAGCATATTGAGTATGTCCACCAGATAACATGATAACCAGGTTTGTATTCATTCTTGGATCATGTCATTGATTACAAACCTGAAAGCACACATCATGCCCTCCAGATAACATGATAACCAGGTTTGTATTCGGATTCTTGATCATGTCATTGATTACAAAACTGGAGAAAATTATACAGCATGTACACCAGATAACATGATAACCAGGTTTGTATTCTCATTCTTGATCATGTCATTGATTACAAACCTGGAAAAGCACACAACATGCCCTCCAGATAACATGATAACCAGGTTTGTATTCGGATTCTTGATCATGTCATTGATTACAAACCTGGAAAAGCACACATCATGCCCTCCAGATAACATGATAACCAGGTTTGTATTCGGATTCTTGATCATGTCATTGATTACAAAACTGGAGAAAAGTATACAGCATGTCCACCAGATAACATGATAACCAGGTTTGTATTCGGATTCTTGATCATGTCATTGATTACAAACCTGGAAAAGCACACATCATGCCCTCCAGATAACATGATAACCAGGTTTGTATTCGGATTCTTGATCATGTCATTGATTACAAAACTGGAGAAAAGTATACAGCATGTCCACCAGATAACATGATAACCAGGTTTGTATTCTCATTCTTGATCATGTCATTGATTACAAACCTGGAAAACACACAACATGCCCTCCAGATAACATGATAACCAGGTTTGTATTCGGATTCTTGATCATGTCATTGATTACAAACCTGGAAAAGCACACATAATGCCCTCCAGATAAGATGATAACCAGGTTTGTATTCGGATTCTTGATCATGTCATTGATTACAAACTGAGAAAAGTATACAGCATGTCCACCAGATAACATGATAACCAGGTTTGTATTCGGATTCTTGATCATATCATTGATTACAAACCTGGAAAAGCACACATCATGCCCTCCAGATAACATGATAACCAGGTTTGTATTCGGATTCTTTAAGATCATGTCATTGATTACAAAACTGGAGAAAAGTATACAGCATGTCCACCAGATAACATGATAACCAGGTTTGTATTCGGATTCTTGATCATGTCATTGATTACAAACCTGGAGAAGCACACATCATGCCCTCCAGATAACATGATAACCAGGTTTGTATTCGGATTTGATCATGTCATTGATTACAAAACTGGAGAAAAGTATACAGCATGTCCACCAGATAACATGATAACCAGGTTTGTATTCGGATTCTTGATCATGTCATTGATTACAAACCTGGAAAGCACACATCATGCCCTCCAGATAACATGATAACTAGGTTTGTATTCGGATTCTTGATCATGTCATTGATTACAAAACTGAGAAAGTATACAGCATGTCCACCAGATAAATATGATAACCAGGTTTGTATCTTGATTCTTGATCATGTCATTGATTACAAACCTTTGAAAAGCACACATCATGCCCTCCAGATAACATGATAACCAGTTTGTATTCGGATTCTTGATCATGTCATTGATTACAAACTGAGAAAAGTATACAGCATGTCCACCAGATAACATGATAACCAGGTTTGTATTCGGATTCTTGATCATGTCATTGATTACAAACCTGGAGAAAAGTATACAGCATGTCCACCAGATAACATGATAACCAGGGTTTGTATTCGGAGTCTTGATCATGTCATTGATTACAAACCTGGAAAAGCACACAACATGGCCTCCAGATAACATGATAACCATAAGTTTTTATTCGGATTCTTGATCATGTCATTGATTACAAAACTGAGAAAAGTATACAGCATGTCCACCAGATAACATGATAACCAGGTTTGTATTCTCATTCTTGATCATGTCATTGATTACAAACCTGGAAAAGACACAACATGCTCCCTCCAGATAACATGATAACCATGTTTTTATTCGGATTCTTGATCATGTCATTGATTACAAAACTGGAGAAAAGTATACAGCATGTCCACCAGATAACATGATAACCAGGTTTGTATTCTCATTCTTGATCATGTCATTGATTACAAACCTGGAAAAGCACACATCATGCCCTCCCGATAACATGATAACCAGGTTTGTATTCGGATTCTTGATCATGTCATTGTTTACAAAACTGGAGAAAAGTATACAGCATGTCCACCAGATAACATGATAACAAGGCTTGTATTCTCATTCTTGATCATGTCATTGATTACAAACCTGGAAAAGCACACAACATGCCCTCCAGATAACATGATAACCAGGTTTGTATTCGGATTCTTGATCATGTCATTGTTTACAAAACTGGAGAAAAGTATACAGCATGTCCACCAGATAACATGATAACCAGGTTTGTATTCTCATTCTTGATCATGTCATTGATTACAAACCTGGAAAAGCACACATCATGCCCTCCAGATAACATGATAACCAGGTTTGTATTCGGATTCTTGATCATGTCATTGTTTACAAAACTGGAGAAAAGTATACAGCATGTCCACCAGATAACATGATAACCAGGTTTGTATTCTCATTCTTGATCATGTCATTGATTACAAACCTGGAAAAGCACACATCATGCCCTCCAGATAACATGATAACCAGGTTTGTATTCGGATTCTTGATCATGTCATTGTTTACAAAACTGGAGAAAAGTATACAGCATGTCCACCAGATAACATGATAACCAGGTTTGTATTCTCATTCTTGATCATGTCATTGATTACAAACCTGGAAAAGCACACAGCATGCCCACCAGATAACATGATAACCAGGTTTGTAGTCGGATTCTTGATCATGTCATTGTTTACAAAACTATAGGAAAGTACACAGCATGTCCAACTGATAACATGATAACCAGGAATGTATTCGGAGTCTTGATCATGTCATTGATTACAAAACTGGAGAAAAGCACACAGCATGCCCTCCAGATAACATGATAACCAGGTTTGTATTCGGATTCTTGATCATGTCATTGATTACAAACCTGGAAAAGCACACAGCATGCCCTCCAGATAACATGATAACCAGGTTTGTATTCGGATTCTTGATCATGTCATTGTTTACAAAACTGGAAAAGCACACAGCATGCCCTCCAGATAACATGATAACCAGGTTTGTATTCGGATTCTTGATCATGTCATTGTTTACAAAACTGGAAAAGCACACAGCATGCCCTCCAGATAACATGATAACCAGGTTTGTATTCGGATTCTTGATCATGTCATTGTTTACAAAACTGGAAAAGCACACAGCATGCCCTCCAGATAACATGATAACCAGGTTTGTATTCGGATTCTTGATCATGTCATTGATTACAAACCTGGAAAAGCACACAGCATGCCCTCCAGATAACATGATAACCAGGTTTGTATTCTCATTCTTGATCATGTCATTGTTTACAAAACTGGAAAAGCACACAGCATGCCCTCCAGATAACATGATAACCAGGTTTGTATTCGGATTCTTGATCATGTCATTGATTACAAACCTGGAAAAGCATACAGCATGCCCTCCAGATAACATGATAACCAGGTTTGTATTCGGATTCTTGATCATGTCATTGATTACAAACCTGGAAAAGCATACAGCATGCCCTCCAGATAATATGATAACCAGGTTTGTATTCGGATTCTTGATCATGTCATTGATTACAAACCTGGAAAAGCATACAGCATGCCCTCCAGATAACATGATAACCAGGTTTGTATTCGGATTCTTGATCATGTCATTGATTACAAACCTGGAAAAGCACACAGCATGCCCTCCAGATAACATGATAACCAGGTTTGTATTCGGATTCTTGATCATGTCATTGATTACAAACCTGGAAAAGCATACAGCATGCCCTCCAGATAACATGATAACCAGGTTTGTATTCGGATTCTTGATCATGTCATTGATTACAAACCTGGAAAAGCATACAGCATGCCCTCCATATAACATGATAACCAGGTTTGTATTCGGATTCTTGATCATGTCATTGATTACAAACCTGGAAAAGCACACAGCATGCCCTCCAGATAACATGATAACCAGGTTTGTATTCGGATTCTTGATCATGTCATTGTTTACAAAACTGGAGAAAAGCATACAGCATGTCCACCAGATAACATGATAACCAGGTTTGTATTCAGATTCTTGATCATGTCATTGTTTACAAAACTGGAGAAAAGCACACAGCATGCCCTCCAGATAACATGATAACCAGGTTTGTATTCGGATTCTTGATCATGTCATTGATTACAAAACTGTAGAAAAGCATACAGCATGTCCACCAGATAACATGATAACCAGGTTTGTATTCGGATTCTTGATCATGTCATTGTTTACAAAACTGGAGAAAAGCATACAGCATGTCCACCAGATAACATGATAACCAGGTTTGTATTCGGATTCTTGATCATGTCATTGTTTACAAACCTGGAAAAGCATACAGCATGCCCTCCATATAACATGATAACCAGGTTTGTATTCGGATTCTTGATCATGTCATTGATTACAAACCTGGAAAAGCACACAGCATGCCCTCCAGATAACATGATAACCAGGTTTGTATTCGGATTCTTGATCATGTCATTGTTTACAAAACTGGAGAAAAGCATACAGCATGTCCACCAGATAACATGATAACCAGGTTTGTATTCAGATTCTTGATCATGTCATTGTTTACAAAACTGGAGAAAAGCACACAGCATGCCCTCCAGATAACATGATAACCAGGTTTGTATTCGGATTCTTGATCATGTCATTGATTACAAAACTGTAGAAAAGCATACAGCATGTCCACCAGATAACATGATAACCAGGTTTGTATTCGGATTCTTGATCATGTCATTGTTTACAAAACTGGAGAAAAGCATACAGCATGTCCACCAGATAACATGATAACCAGGTTTGTATTCGGATTCTTGATCATGTCATTGTTTACAAAACTGGAGAAAAGCATACAGCATGTCCACCAGTTAACATGATAACCAGGTTTGTATTCGGATTCTTGATCATGTCATTGATTACAAACCTGGAAAAGCACACAGCATGCCCTCCAGATAACATGATAACCAGGTTTGTATTCGGATTCTTGATCATGTCATTGATTACAAACCTGGAAAAGCACACAGCATGCCCACCAGATAACATGATAACCAGGTTTGTAGTCGGATTCTTGATCATGTCATTGTTTACAAAACTATAGGAAAGTACACAGCATGTCCAACTGATAACATGATAACCAGGAATGTATTCGGAGTCTTGATCATGTCATTGATTACAAAACTGGAGAAAAGCACACAGCATGCCCTCCAGATAACATGATAACCAGGTTTGTATTCGGATTCTTGATCATGTCATTGATTACAAACCTGGAAAAGCACACAGCATGCCCTCCAGATAACATGATAACCAGGTTTGTATTCGGATTCTTGATCATGTCATTGTTTACAAAACTGGAAAAGCACACAGCATGCCCTCCAGATAACATGATAACCAGGTTTGTATTCGGATTCTTGATCATGTCATTGTTTACAAAACTGGAAAAGCACACAGCATGCCCTCCAGATAACATGATAACCAGGTTTGTATTCGGATTCTTGATCATGTCATTGTTTACAAAACTGGAAAAGCACACAGCATGCCCTCCAGATAACATGATAACCAGGTTTGTATTCGGATTCTTGATCATGTCATTGATTACAAACCTGGAAAAGCACACAGCATGCCCTCCAGATAACATGATAACCAGGTTTGTATTCTCATTCTTGATCATGTCATTGTTTACAAAACTGGAAAAGCACACAGCATGCCCTCCAGATAACATGATAACCAGGTTTGTATTCGGATTCTTGATCATGTCATTGTTTACAAAACTGGAGAAAAGCATACAGCATGTCCACCAGATAACATGATAACCAGGTTTGTATTCGGATTCTTGATCATGTCATTGTTTACAAAACTGGAGAAAAGCACACAGCATGCCCTCCAGATAACATGATAACCAGGTTTGTATTCGGATTCTTGATCATGTCATTGATTACAAAACTGTAGAAAAGCATACAGCATGTCCACCAGATAACATGATAACCAGGTTTGTATTCGGATTCTTGATCATGTCATTGTTTACAAAACTGGAGAAAAGCATACAGCATGTCCACCAGATAACATGATAACCAGGTTTGTATTCGGATTCTTGATCATGTCATTGTTTACAAAACTGGAGAAAAGCATACAGCATGTCCACCAGATAACATGATAACCAGGTTTGTATTCGGATTCTTGATCATGTCATTGATTACAAACCTGGAAAAGCACACAGCATGCCCTCCAGATAACATGATAACCAGGTTTGTATTCGGATTCTTGATCATGTCATTGATTACAAACCTGGAAAAGCACACAGCATGCCCACCAGATAACATGATAACCAGGTTTGTAGTCGGATTCTTGATCTTGTCATTGTTTACAAAACTATAGGAAAGTACACAGCATGTCCAATTGATAACATGATAACCAGGAATGTATTCGGAGTCTTGATCATGTCATTGATTACAAAACTGGAGAAAAGCACACAGCATGCCCAGCAGATAACATGATAACTAGGTTTGTATTCTGATTCTTGATCATGTTATTGTTTACAAAACTGGAGAAAGGCACACAGCATGCCTACCAGATAACATAACCAGTTTTGTATTCGGATTCTTGATCATGTCATTGTTTACAAAACTGGAGAAAAGTACACAGCATGCCCACCAGATAACATGATAACCATGTTTCTATTCGGATTCTTGATCATGTTATTGTTTACAAAACTGGAAAAAAGCACACAGCATGCCCATCAGATCACATGATAAGCAGGTTTGTATTTGGATTCTTGATCATGTCATTGTTAACAGAACTGGAGAAAAGCATCCAGCATGCCCACCAGGTAACATGATAGCCAATTTTGCTTTCGCATTCTTGATCGTATCATTGTTTACAAAAGGGTAAAAGCAGACAGCATGCCCACCAGGTAACCTGTTAACCATATTTGTATTTTGATTCTTGATTATGTCATTGTTTACAAAACTGGGGAAAAGCGCACAGCATGCCCCCCAGGTAACATGATAGTCAGGTTTGTATTCAGATTCTTCATAATCTCATTGCTTACTGTTATTTTGCAGGACCGATATAAATAACACGGTAAATTCTGAGTGGCTAGAATTGTAAACATGCAAGGGGTAAACAACTTACAAGAGTTTATTTTACAGAAAAGTACACCAGAGTTCCTAAAATGGTAAGTCAATATGGAATGGGAGCAGAAGTCGAATCATCTCTTCTTTACTTCGATACTTCTTAATTTATTCTGGTTCTTGATTTTGTCTTTGTTACAAACCTGGAGAAAGTCATACTGCATGCTTACAAGATAATGGGAAAGCCAGTTTTCTACTCAAAACCAATCTTGTCAGATTCTCTGTCTTTGGGAAGAGAGGAACCCAGAGGAAGCTATGCCAAATGGCAGAGGCTCATCTGACAAAAAGTACACAAGAGTCCAACCTTACATATGCAGTATCTACAGGGAAGTTTGTATTCCGATTCTTGATCATGTCATTGTTTACACAAGGGGCATGAGTCGTTTAGACTTACACATTCTTGTTTGTTTTTAATTTTCCATTTTATTATGGGAGCTTTATTGATTTTCTTTATGTATCAAAAATCTTTGGAGAGGGTTTGATTATGGTACTTAATATTATTAAAGGAAGAAATATATTAATAAAATCCTTGTTTAAACGATTTTTTAGTACTCCCCACATAAAAGTTTTTAACACGTGGTTTTTCAGTAGAAGAAACAGTACATTCATAAACAGCATATTCTCTAAGTCATTTATTATCCAATGAACACTTTATAGGGTTTTTCAATTTCATATTTCATTGTCTAAATTATTGATTTCAGTTTAGGAAGTATTCTTATTTTCATTTAGGTTTGAATTTTTATCTAATATATATATATATATATTATTTTTTTCTATATTATCAGTACAACTATAACTTAATTTTAGTTTATTTTTATTGAAAATCTTTCTTAATTGATTATTGTTTGAAAAATGTTTCTCAATCCAAGAGAGAAATTTTTGGCCAAATTTACTACTAACCATTTGGTTGAAATAGAAAAATTATTTGGTAACATCCTATTTCTATTTTTTCTTCGAGAGTAGACATTCTCTTTTACATATTTAATATTAGGGCATTTATATTCACTATTTTTAAAGCATTATTATAAAAATTATTGTTTATTAAATACATCTTCATTTGTGGAATTTCTACTAATTCTATATTCTATAGATGAGGGTTCATGCTTTATAATGAATGGAGGATGGTTACATTTTGGTTTGGATATATAAGTGATTTCTATTTGTTTTTTGGGGGTTTTTTTTTGTATGGTTGGTATATATTATTTACTAAATCTAAAGTCACACCGAGAAAATTTACTTTTTTTAATAATTATGTTAATAGTAACTTTTAAATTTAGGTTTTTAAACTCTATATATGAACTTTCTAATTTTATCAATTTTAAAATTTGTGGAATTCCTCACAACCATAAAACCATCATCCCTGTATAATCCAATATCTTCTGTATTCATTTCATATTATTATAGGCCGTAAGATTATATAGAAGAAATAATCCAAGATTGGAAGAAAGGCTCCTATTGTAAAATCAAAGTTTTCTCTTGAATTATTTTTTATCCACTGTTCTTTATTATGAATGAGAACTGATATTTTTGCATTCAAAATGGTGTTAAATTCGTCCTCTGATCGATCCGAGTGTATTTTTTCTACTTTCAAGTGTAAATTGTTTTTAATCTCTCAAACATGGTTGAAAAACTGAAAAATTACCTCAAAAATTCCAATCAACGTAATTTCTATTTGAAATAGACCAGCAGACTGGAATCAAGGTGTGTTCCTGTCACTGTGAAAAAGTGTGACTGGAAAACTGAGAAAAGTTACCGTAATTGAGTGTAAAAATGATTAAAAACTAAAAGAGCTCAGAAAACTTTGTCTGCTAAGGTTGAAAGAATCCACCCGTCTCAGACGACACAATTTGAGATTATCGCACCCGGCCGGAAGCTACGACCGGCTGCTCAAATGTCTAAAACGCGTCTTTATTTATTTGTAAAATACAAATTGTGGCTCAAGGCCGAAAGGTGGGAGGGGGAAGAAAACTCGGGTTGGTCTTCAGTACTCTATCCTATACCTAGCTAATCAGAATCACGACCCGTACATGCGTTACAATGGTTCTCATTCACCATAAGAATTTGTCCATCACCACTCATGCTTATCATGCACCAAAATGCCGCAGAAAAAACATACCGAGGACCTAAAAAAACGCCCCAAATGTACATAAAAATTTGTGAATATTTACAATAGTTTGCAAAAATAACTTTAAAAATTTTTTCCATGAAATGAAATGGGCAGGGGTATGAAGAAAACAAAAAATTCCAAAACATAAAATAATTCAAATAAATGCATATACATCATGTTAGTAAGACCCAAACACACCCTCAAAAAATAAAGAGGCCGCTGTATTCTGCCTTGAAGGACAAAATCAAGTAGCTCTCTTCCTAAAAGGGGGGACTGGGGAGGCTGGGCAAAAAAAAGTTGGACTGGAGAATATAAGACTGACCCAGCCGAGAATGAAAAAATGGGACAAAAATAACAGTGGACAATGGGAATCTCGAACTGGATCATAACAAAAGCAATGGAGCCGGGAACAGGCTAGGACAAACACATGCACTCACATTAACTAGGTACACAAAAGAACTTCTTACCTAAACCGCGGGAGGGGTTCCAACGGAATCCACCCCGATGCGCCTAGCAGATCTAGAAGAGAAAATCAAGGCTAGCCCCGGTCACGCGAACCAGGCTCGCTGCATTTATCCACCTTTCACCGAAGTCTGTCGGGTGCAGTCGTTTCCGTTCAGTTCTAATCTTCATTTTGAGCTGGTGCTCAAAATATCGGATTAGATCCTGATCCGAAAGACGGCCTCCCCGCAAGACTTCCTCCAGACGCGTCATCCAAATCACCATTCTAGCCGTGGCCAGTAGCGACAGAAACACCATCCGTTTCACTCCAGAGTACGGGGGCGACACATTGTCCACAGCGTATGCGCGATCAATGAGCACGAGCTCCCGCGGCGCGATACGAGCAGTCAACTCGCCGACACGCTCCCACAACGGGCGAACGCGCGAACAGTGGAAGAAGGCGTGCGCAGACGTCTCCTTGATTCCAAGGTTGCAACGCTCACAATCTGGCAAATCCGCCAGGCCCATTGCGAAACGCTTGTCATTGAGCGACAAGCCATTCCGAGCCAATCGCCAGGTGAGAGAGAACTCAGAGTTGCTGAGCCAATCCGCACCTGGCGCCCAAGACCAATGAGAGCGGTACTCCACTCCCGACATGCCGAGCTTACTGCACAGCTTATCCTTCACGGCACCCTCCACTAATCCCTGATAGAAGATTTTCCTAGGCTGTGAAAGGTCACTGGACCGTGGAATGGCCTGTAAGGCCGCCAGACATTCGAGCAGGAATTTCGGTCGCACCCAAGGCCTGACGGTCAGCCAAAGGATCGGGGGGTGATGGTAAGGCAAGGGAACATGTCCCTCACTACCCCCGCAAGCAACCGATCTTCCTCCAACGCGCGCCTGAGAAATGCCAACCTCGAAGCGAGCACGTGGCTCCCTAAGTGTGGCATTCCCAGACCCCCTTGACACGGACGGAGGCAACAGGCTCCTTTGCTGACCATGTGTTTGCGTCCTCTCCACAGACAGGAGAATAGCAAACGCTCGAGCGCCTTCTTATGATCATCGCAAAGGGGAAGTACTGACAGTCGGTAAAGGATCTTGGGAAAGAGGTATGTGTTACACACCTCCGCCAAGCCCTTCACGGAGAGACCCCGTCGACGCCAAATCTTGACCGACGCGCCGACCTTTGCCAGTACTTCTGACCAGTTTTTCTCCAGCTGTAAGTCCGGACCGAACCAAACTCCGAGGATTTTGACCGGCCCGTCCGTCCAGCCGAAGGGCCCCGGGAGGGAAACACCCTTCCAGGCACCTAACCGCAAGCCGGATGACTTGTCGCAGTTAATTCTGGCCCCTGTCACCTTCTCGTACCGTACAAGCGCCTGCTGTACCGCCTCTATGTCCCTGCGGGAGGACACAAAGGTCGTTACGTCATCGGCGTACGCGGAAACCCTGGCTCGAGCTCCACCAGGGACGGCGATTCCACGTAGGACCGGACTGTGCGTCTCGTCCCTTAGCCGGCGAAGTAGCGGCTCCAACGCCAGGACGTAAAGGAGAGACGACAGTGGACAACCCTGTCGGACCGACCTAGACAGCGCGAAAGCGCCCGACAGCTTCCCGTTCACCTGTACCACAGCCTGGGGGGAGCGATACAGGAGGCTAATCCAGCGGCTGAAGTCGGGTTTGAATCCGGCGGCCTGCAGGACAGCAGCCAGGTAGCCATGGTCAATCCTATCAAATGCCTTGGACTGATCCAAATTGATCAGCGCGGCCTCATCGTCGTCTTCTACACCCTCTACGATCGTGCGAATCAAGTGCAGGTTGCTCTGAATTGTTCTCCCCTTCACAGAGCAAGTCTGATCCGGTTCCAACAGAGACTCGGCAACTAGCTGCAGGCGATTCGTCAGGATCTTGGCCAGAATCTTTAACTCTGTGTTTAGCAGAGTTATGGGCCTGTAATCGTCTAATTCCCTCCCAACCTTCTTGCCTTTTCTCAACAGCGTGATCACGCCCCTGGTGATCCGACCGGGGATGGACCCCTGCCGAAACCAGTGGTTGAACACGACAGCCAAGATCGGGACAAAAAGGTGCGACATCCTCAAGTACAATTCATAGGGCAAACCATCCAAACCTGGCGACTTGCCTCTGCCGACCTTCTTCAAAGCCACGTAGATTTCGTCCTCCGTAATCTCCCCTTCACAGCTAGCCGCTTCAGCCGGCAAAAGCCGGGGAAAGTCAGCCAAATAGCTGCGAAACTCCTCGTCACGGAGACCAGGCTCCTTGGTAAAACGGTGTTCGAAATGCTGCCGGAAAGCCTCGCACATGTCGTCAGTGGACCTTAGGAGATGTCCCTCCGGGTCGCGCACCTCTCGAATGTACCGGTCGCCGGCACGGCGAATTTCTTCCTTGCGCAGTTCTGCGCCCATGTTCACAGCTTCGGAAGACATCTTGCTTAACTTATGTCTAATTACCTGACCCATGTAGCGCTCGTTAGTCGGGCGCTGCAGGGCCTCCCTGGCTAAGGCTATCTCTAGGGGATCCCCACCAGCCTCCGCCCGGGCGAAATTAGCTCTAAGTGTCTTTGCCTTCGCAGCCTTATCTAGGTTGAGCCGTTGGCTGTATTGGGTGGCGAAAGACCTAATGCTATCCTTAAGGCTAGCCCACCACTTACTCCCAATGACTCGCCCAATTAATGCCCGCTGAACTACTCTAGTCAGCTGGTCACGAAAGTCCCGCCTGTCCAATAAGGACTGATTGAACTTCCAGTAGCCAGCCATTCTAGGCCTAAATTCTAACGCCACCCGGGCACAAACGAGTTTGTGGTCCGAGTAGCCTAGCCAGTGGAACGTTGGACATTCTAAGAAGTCTATGTCGGCTTCTCTGACTAACATCCTATCCAGGTACGCTGATACCCGGGTAGAAGGCCAACTATGCGTCCACGTCCACATGCTCCCATCCGGATGATCGACCCGGTATCTATCGACGAGACCAAATTCGCCGATCAGATCGACCAGGCTGCGATCACCACTCCACCCGCTAGCGCCCCTCCCTCTATCCCATTTGGGGGTTAGGATGGCATTCCAGTCCCCAACTAAGATTAGCCGTGTTGGATTCACCATGAAGGGCTCCAACAGCCGAAAGAAAGAGACTCGCTCACCTTGAACGTTGGGCGCGTAAACCGCAATCAGCCGGAACGTCTTGATTTTCACTGCAATATCGGCCACGATGAGCCGGCCCTCGGCACCGACATGGACAAGGTCGATCCTCGCGTCCAGGGTACGCTTGACCAGCAAAGAAACACCTCTGGCTTGCCGGCTCCCGTATGCTGAGTAGACGACAAAGTCGTTGGACAGCACACACGAGTCGACTTCGCAAACAAAGTGAGTCTCTTGGATCGCGGCCACATCCACGCCGAAGGACAGGAGGTCACGAAGCAGGCGAGCCGCCTTACCCCGATCCCTCAAGCCCCTCGCATTCAAGCTGGCTATCTTGATAGACATCTAGTAGATCTGAAAAGAGAAAAACATTAAACACGAGCGCATACCGGGTAGAAATCATTGGGGGATAGGACCCCGACGGACTGTCCAAGGGAACCAGTTCCTACGTCGGACGTAACCCGTCCGTCATGGACAATGCCGCCAACGTCCGTTGGGTATGTTAATTTTACCACCCTATATAAAGAGGGGTGGAGCAAAACAGGGAGTCGGCCAGCACAATTTTTTGCCATCTTGCGCAGTTCAGGAGTACCACTCCTCATCATGACGATGTTGGGATAGAGTTTTTCGGCAGCCTCCACGTGGTCCCACACTTTTAGATTGCCCCCTGTAGTCCTGATGAGGGTAATTACCCCCGGGGCGTCGGGGAAGTTGAAAGGGTCTTCGGACGACTTGCCGTTGACCTCTTTGAGCTTGAGGAGTGGCTTCAAAAGTGCACGCCTTTGTGCACTCCACTCGCTAGCTACGTCCTTTGAGTCTATTTTCATTAGGGCTTCGCCCCTCGGGAGAGTCTTTTTCTTTCTGGGCTGGGACGTTGTAGGAGAAGGGGTGGGAGTGGGGGAGAGAGTTTTCCTTGGTGTAAGGGGGGTCAGCTTGAAGACCGGGGACTGGGAAAAGGAAAGATGTTTGCTGATTTTTTTGAGGGGGGAAGATGGGAGGCTGCTTGCCTTTTTGGCATAAGTCTCTTTTGGTCTCTCCGGAGACCCGGGTAGCGAGACGGCTGCATGCGTCTTCCTGTCGCTGTTTCTGCTCCTCCGCTGCATCTTGAAGCTGTGTTGCTGCTGCTGTTCTTCTTCCTCCTCTCTGTTTCTTTTTAGGGAAGAGGCTCTTGGTTGTGTCGCTGAGCCGACCTCCATCCGCTCCTCCGTCGGGGGTTTTTTGGGTTTCGCCTGCGGGGCGTCCTGCTTGGTTGGCGAGGGTGTCGTCGCCTTTTTCTTGGGAGGAGCTGCCGACTCCTTTGGCTTGGGAGAGGGCGCAGGAGGGGACGCTGGTACTGCTGCTGCTTTGGCGGGTTGCTTTTCCGCCGACGGTTGGCTCTTGGGTTTGGTTCCTCTCTTGCCAACCGTCTTCCATTCTCCCTCCTTTTGCTCCGCCGGGCCACTCTTTGGTTGTGCCGGTTTTTCTGGCTTTTCTGCTGTAGTAGCGGCGGCGGCGGTCGTCTGCGGAGGTTGGGTTTTGGGTGCCGGATTCTTGGTGGGGCACTCCCTGGCCACGTGGTTGGAGTCTCCGCAGACCCAGCAGAAGGGCTTCCTGCCCTCCACGATGACGTAGATTCTTCTCCCCCTGCAGTTGATGATGTTGGGGATTTTGGCCAACTTTTCGCGAGCGACCGTCGCCTGCAGGGTGATGTCGCCAGTCAAGAATCCTTGCTTTGAGGTGAGCGCCTTCACTTCCTCGACCCTGCCGTATTGAGTGAAAAAGACCCCGACATGGTCTGGTGAGATGTCCATGGGCACTCCGTGCAGGGTGATCTTGGATCTGCGCGTGCCCATGTATTCGGTTTCCAGTTGCAGGGTCTTGGTCTTCATGATGGTGCCGGCCAGTTTTCTCGCTTCGTCGGCGGTGCTGAGCAGGACGTCCCACGTGGCGTGGCTACGCCTAGCCACCATCTTCCCGTTGATATTAAGGGCTTTGATGGCCTCCTCTATGACGTCCCTGCTGACTCCGATGAGTTTGTGGCTTTTCAGGTCCTTGGTCAGCAGGGAGAGGATCCTGGGCTCGATCTCGCTCAGCGTTTCGGGTATCGGGAGGATTTCTGATCCCTTCACGTACTTTGCGTACTTGTCCTTGAGGGATTCGTAGTACGCAGCGCCCTTGAGTACTTTCTGGATGGTGCCCTCTTTCCATGCCATGCTGGTGGGTACCGCTGCTGCTGGTTTCTGCTGCACAACTTCCGCCGACGTGGAGGGAACTGGAGATACTGTTGCCGCCGGTAGTGCCGGTAGTCTTGGTAGTCCAGGTGATCCAGGTGCTTCGGGTGCTTCTTGTGCGGGGGGTGTTGGTGTGGCTGGCGGTAAGCGCCAGTCCCCCTCCGTGCCTCCCACCGACTCCATGGTGAGAGGAAGGTTGTTATCCGGCCCATCGGAGGCCATGCCTCCTACGTGGCCTTACACCGGACAACTGCTTTCCGGTGTTTCGCGGTTGTAAACAACTACTACTTTACGCGGGCCCGAGCAATAAACTCGGGCTGGAAAACAGTTGCCCAAGACACAAAGCAATGGCAAATATCACTGCGGAACAAATGCTACGCTTTGAGCTTCTTATTACAAAACAACACAAAACAAAAAAACCCGGGTGGGAGATGCGCGTCTCTCGACCCCGGGTCCCTCTCCTCAATGTCTAAAACGCGTCACTCCGGAAAAGAAAGCGAGGCCATCAATTTCCGGTGACTCAGCATTTCCAGGGACCAAAACGCTGAAAAATAACAACAAAGCAAAGTATAAACACACACAAGCGCTCGCACACAAAAACAATACTCTGAAACTAATCTATATACACATGGGGTGCAAACAAACCCATGTGTACATTCGAAAGTGGAGAGAGAAATTGTTACTAACCAAACAAGAGATTACTAGCTCAGCAATGTTGCAGACCATAGCCGACAGAACATGGCCGATGTTTCTCAACCAGGAGGGGAAGGACCCGGGCTCGCGCGACGAGCCCCTTCTCCCCCAACTTTTTGTTGTGTGGTTTTTGGGTTGTGGGAGCCTAGTAGAACATTTGTTCCTTCGTGATATTTGTTTGTACTTTGTCTCTCGGACATACCGATTTCCAGCCCGAGTTCATTGCTCGAGCCAGTGTAAAGTAGTGTTTTTTCGAAAACGCGAAACACCGGAAAGAAGTTGTCCAGCGATCGGCCACTCTGTGGCATAGCCATGGTCTAGCCACTTCCCCCCGACAGTTCGTTGGAAGGGCCTAGCAGAGCATTTGTTCCCCCGTGATATCTGCTCGTGCTTTGTCTCTTGGACTTACTGATTTCCAGCCCGAGTTCATTGCTCGGGCCAGCGTAAAGTAGTGTTTTTTCGAAAACGCGAAACACCGGAAAGAAGTCGTCTGGTGAACGGCCTCTTTTGTGGCATGGCCAGCAGAAGGGCCGGGGAAGTCGGGCCTCCCACCACGGCGTCGGTGGGAGGCTGGCAGGTGCGCGATGCAGACGATGACGACGACGACGTCATAGCCCGCACCATGACCGAGTGGGAGAGCATGCTGTTTGGCTCCCCCACACCAGCGGAGGCGGCGGCGGCCACCCTTGCAGCAGCAGCAGCGACCAGACCAGAAGCAGCCACCAACCCAGCAACTGCTGCAGCAGCAACCAATCCAGCAGCGGCGACTGCACCTGCAGCAGCGACCAAGCCAGCAGCGGCGACTGCACCTGCAGCAGCGACCAAGCCAGCAGCGGCGACTGCACCTGCAGCAGCAACCAGACCAGCAGCGGCGACTGCACCGGCAGCAGCAACCAAACCAGCAGCGGCGACTGCACCGGCAGCAGCAACCAAACCAGCAGCAGCAGCAGCAGCAGCAGCAGCAGCACCAACGTCCCCCTCACCTTCGACCTCTGGGTGGAGGGGAGGCAAGAAGATGACGCGTAAAGACGAGGACTACTACCAAAGTATCCAGAAGGACTACGCAGAATACATCAGAGGGACGGAGCTCGTTTCGATGCCGGACCAGTTGGCGCAGATCGAGGCGAGAGTCATCACTCTGATCACCAAAGACCTAAAGACGAAGAAACTGATCGGCGTCACCAGGGATACGTTCGAGGAGGGACTGCAAACCCTAAAGATCAGAGCCAGGGCCGTAGCGAGGAGAAGCAACACCACGTGGGACGTCCTGCTCGGCTCCGCCGAAGAAGCCAAGAACTTAATCGGCGTGGTTCTGGAGACCAAAACGCTCCAGTTCCACACGGAATACATGGGCACCAAAAAGGTGAAAATCACCCTACACGGCGTCCCCATGGACATTGCAGAGGACCACGTCGGCGCCTTCTTCGTACAATATGGAAGGGTGGCCGAAGTCTCCTCGCTGCGGTCGAAAGCAGGATTCCTCACGGGAGACATGACCCTGCAGGTGACCCTAAACAAGGAGAACATCGCCAAGATCCCCAACATCCTCACCTGCAGGAGTCGCGCAATCTTCGTCATCGTCGAAGGCAGAAAGCCGTGCTGTTGGGTCTGCGGGTCGGCGGAGCACGTGGCAAAGGCGTGCCCAACCAAGAATCCGGCCCCAAAGGCCCAACCAGCCCAACCAGTCAAGCAGCAACCGGCGGCACAGGAGAAGGATGGCGGAAAACAAGCACAACCGACACAGTCTCCCGTGAACAACAAGGAGGGCGAATGGCAGGTGGTGGCCAGGAAGAAAGCCAAAACACCTTCCCCGGACAAAGTGCCGCCACCTGTCAAGACGCCTGCCAAGCAGACCCCGGCGGGGGTGTCGACTCCGACCAAACCAAGGGAGTCCCCGGCAAAGGCGCCGGCAAAACCAAAGGAGGTGTCTCCTCCCAAACAGAGGAAGGGAAAAAGTCCTTCCCCCCAGCAAATGGAAGTGGAAAGAGCACCCTCCCTGAAGCGTGCGAGAGAGGAAGAGGCAGAGGAGCGTCAGAACAACCCGAAAGCAAGGAGAAGGAGCAGGAGCAGAGAAAGGAGACCGCGAGCCGACAAATGCAGCTCTCTACCAGTGTCTCCTGCCAGACCATCTTATGCTGAAAAGACAAGAAGCCTTCCCTCGACCCCGCAGAAAGCCTCCCACTCCCCAGTCT
This sequence comes from Ascarosepion bandense, assembly GCA_037127315.1. NCBI lineage: Eukaryota > Metazoa > Mollusca > Cephalopoda > Sepiida > Sepiidae > Ascarosepion > Ascarosepion bandense. The sequence goes on along the minus strand of JBBBDQ010002032.1, from coordinate 8,077 downwards.
TTAAATTGACCCCCCTGAGATCAAGTTCTGTATCCCCCACTCCCTCCCCTTCTCCTGTGTCCACTCCCGCACGGGCAAAAAAAGAAAAGAGCCCTACCCCAAGGAAAAGCACTCCTAAAAGTGAGTGAGGACGTTGCCTCTGAGTGGTCATCTCAGAGGCGAAAACTTTTAAAGCCCCTGCTGAAGTTGACTTCAGTGGAGGGCAAGAACATCGAAGATCCCAGAAACTTTCCCCAGGCCCCAGGTGTCATCACCCTGGTGAGGAATACCGGTGGCAACCTGAGGGTCTGGGATCACATCCAGGAGGCCAAAAGACATTTTTCGAACATTACAATGGTTCAGCACAACACGCCTGAACTGAAAAAAATGGAAAAAAATTGTTCGGGGAGGTTCCCTGTTTTGCTCCACCCCTCCTTATATAGGGTGGTAAAACTAACCTATCCCACGGACGTCGGCGGCATTGTCCTAGACGGACGGATTACGTCCGATGTAGGAACCGGTTCCCTAGGACAGTCCGTCGGGGTCCTTTCCGCCAAGGATTTCCGCCCGGTATGTGAGTAGAGAGCTTTTTGTTTTTTCTTTCGTTGCTCTTTTTCGTTGCTCTTTTCTTTTCAGTTTAAAAGATGTCTATCAAAATAGCCAGTTTGAATGCGAAGGGCCTGAGGGATCGGGGTAAGGCGGCTCGCCTGCTTCGTGACCTCTTGTCCTTCGGCGTGGATGTGGCCGCGATCCAAGAGACTCACTTTGTTTGCGAAGTCGACTCGTGTGTGCTGTCTAACGACTTTGTCGTCTATTCAGCATACGGGAGCCGGCATGCCAGAGGTGTTTCTTTGCTGGTCAAGCGTACCCTGGACGCGAGGATCGACCTTGTCCATGTCGGTGCCGAGGGCCGGCTGATCGTGGCAGATATTGCAGTGAAAAGCAAATCGTTCCGGCTGATTGCGGTTTATGCGCCCAACGTCCCAGGTGAGCGTGTCTCTTTCTTTCGGCTGTTGGAGCCCTTCATGGTGCATTCAACACGGCTTGTCTTAGTTGGGGACTGGAATGCCGTCCTAACCCCCAAATGGGATAGAGGAAGGGGCGCTAGCGGGTGGAGGGGTGATCGTAGCCTGGTCGATCTGATCGGCGAATTTGGTCTCGTCGATAGATACCGGGTCGATCATCCGGATGGGAGCATGTGGACGTGGACGCATAGTTGGCCTTCTACCAGGGTATCCGCATACCTGGATAGGATGTTAGTGAGAGAAGCCGACATAGATTTTTTAGAATGTCCAACGTTCCACTGGCTAGGCTACTCGGACCACAAACTCGTTTGTGCCCGGGTGGTGTTAGACTTTAGGCCTAGGTTGGCTGGCTATTGGAAGTTCAATCAGTCCTTATTGGACAGGCGGGACTTTCGTGACCAGCTGACAAAACTAGTTCAGCGGGAATTAACTGGGCGAGTCATCGGGAGTAGGTGGTGGGTTAACCTTAAGGACTCCATTAGGTCTTTTGCCACCAAATTTAGCCAGCGGCTCAACCTAGATAAGGCTGCGGAGGCAAAGACACTTAGTGCTAATTTCGCCCGGGCGGAGGCTGGTGGGGATCCCCTAGACATAGCCATAGCCAGGGAGGCCCTGGAGCGTTCGACTAGCGGGCGCTACATGGGTCAGGTAATTGGGGCTAAGTTAAGCAAGATGTCTTCCGAAGCTGTGAACATGGGCGCAGAACTGCGCAAGGAAGAAATTCGCCAGGCCGGCGACCGGTACATTCGAGAGGTACGCGACCCGGAGGGACATCTCCTAAGGTCCACCGACGACATGTGCGAGGCGTTCCGGCAGCATTTCGAACACCGTTTTACCAAGGAGCCCGGTCTCCGTGACGAGGAGTTTCGCAGCTATTTGGCTGACTTTCCCCGGCTTTTGCCGGCTGAAACGGCTAGCTGCGAAGGGGAGATTACGGAGGACGAAATCTACGCGGCTTTGAAGAAGGTCGGCAGAGGCAAGTCGCCCGGTTTGGATGGTTTGCCCTATGAAATGTACTTGAGGATGTCGCACCTTTTTGTCCCGCTCTTGGCTGTCGTGTTCAACCACTGGTTTCGGCAGGGGTCCATCCCCGGTCGGATCACCAGGGGCGTGATCACGCTGCTGAGAAAAGGCAAGAAGGTTGGGAGGGAACTAGATGATTACAGGCCCATAACTCTGCTAAACACAGAGTTAAAGATTTTGGCCAAGATCCTGACGAATCGCTTGCAGCTAGTTGCCGAGTCTCTGTTGGGACCGGATCAGACTTGTTCTGTGAAGGGACGAACAATTCAGAGCAACCTGCACTTGATTCGCACGATCGTAGAGGGTGTAGAAGACGACGATGAGGCCGCGCTGATCAACTTAGATCAGTCCAAGGCATTTGATAGGATTGACCATGGCTACCTGGCTGCTGTCCTGCAGGCCGCCGGATTCAAACCCGACTTCAGCCGCTGGATTAGCCTTCTGTATCGCGCCCCCAGGGCTGTGGTACAGGTGAACGGGAAGCTGTCGGGCGCTTTCGCGCTGTCTAGGTCGGTCCGACAGGGTTGTCCACTGTCTTCTCTCCTTTATGTCCTAGCGTTGGAGCCCCTCCTTCGCAGGCTGAGGGACGAGACGGGCAGTCCGGTCCTACGTGGAATCGCTGTCCCTGGCGGAGCTCGAGCCAGGGTTTCCGCGTACGCCGATGACGTAACGACCTTTGTGTCCTCCCGCAGGGACATAGAGGCGGTACAGCAGGCGCTGGTACGGTACGAGAAGGTGACAGGGGCCAGAATTAACTGCGACAAGTCTTCCGGCTTGCGGTTAGGTGCCTGGAAGGGTGTTTCCCTCCCGGGGCCCTTCGACTGGACGGACGGGCCGGTCAAGCTCCTCGGAGTTTGGTTCGGTCCGGACTTACAGTTGGAGAAAAACTGGTCTGAAGTACTGGCAAAGGTCGGCGCGTCGGTCAAGGTTTGGCGTCGACGGGGTCTCTCCGTGAAGGGCTTGGCGGAGGTGTGCAACACATACCTCTTTCCCATGATCCTTTACCGGCTGTCAGTACTTCCCCTTTGTGACGATCATGAGAAGGCGCTCGAGCGTTTGCTATTCTCCTGTCTGTGGAGAGGACGCAAACACATGGTCGACAAAGGAGTCTGTTGCCTCCGTCCGTGTCAAGGGGGTCTGGGGATGCCACACTTGAGGAGCCACGTGCTCGCCTCGAGGTTGGCATTTCTCAGGCGCGCGTTGGAGGAGGATCGGTTGCTCACGGGGGTAGTGAGGGACATGTTCCCTTGCCTTCACTATCACTCCCCCGACCCTATGGCTGACCGTCAGGCCTTGGGTGCGACCGAAATTCCTGCTCGAATGTCTGGCGGCCTTACAAGCCATTCCACGGTCCAGTGACCTTTCACAGCCTAGGAAAATCTTCTATCGGGGATTAGTGGAGGGTGCCGTGAAGGATAAACTGTGGAGTAGGCTCGGCATGTCGAGAGTGGAGTACCGCTCGCATTGGTCTTGGGCGCCAGGTGCGGATTGGCTCAGCAACTCTGTTTTCTCTCACCTGGCGATTGGCTCGGAATGGTTTGTCGCTCAATGACAAGCGTTTCGCAATGGGCCTGGCGGATTTGCCAGATTGTGAACGTTGCAACCTTGGAATCAAGGAGACGTCCGCGCACGCCTTCTTCCATTGTTCGCGCGTTCGCCCGTTGTGGGCGCGTGTCGGCGAGTTGACTGCTCGTATCTCGCCGCGGGAGCTCGTGCTCATTGATCGCGCATACGCTGTGGACAATGTGTCGCCCCCGTACTCTGGAGTGAAGCGCATGGTGTTTCTGTCGCTACTGGCCACGGCTAGAATGGTGATTTGGACGACGCGTCTGGAGGAGGTCTTGCGGGGAGGCCGGCTTTCGGATCAGGATCTAATCCGATATTTTGAGCACCAGCTCAAAATGAAGATTAGAACTGAACGGAAACGGCTGCACCCGACAGACTTTGGCAAAAGGTGGATACATGCAGCGAGCCTGGTTCGCGTGACCGGGGCTAGTCTTGATTTTCTCTTTTAGATCTGCAAAGTCACATCGGGGTGGATTCCCTTGGATCCCCTCCCGCGGTTAAGGTTAGCATTCTTTGTGTACCTAGTTAATGTGAGTAAATGTGTTGGTCCTAGCCTGTCCCCGGCTCCATTGCTTTTGTTATGATCCAGTTCGAGATTCCCATTTTCCATCGTTATTTTGTCCCGTTTTTTATTCTCGGCTGGGTCAGCCTTATATATTCTCCAGTCCCATTTATTTTAACCCTGCCTCCCCATTCCCCTTTAGAAAGAGAGCTACTTGATTTTGTCTTTCAAGGCAGAATACAGCGGCCTCTTTAATTATGTGGGTGTGTTTGGGTCTTACTAACATCATGTATACATATTCATTTGAAATTGTTTTTATTTTGGGTTTTTTGTTTCTCCATACCCCCTTCCCATCATATCATTTTCATGTACAAATTTTTAAAGCTATTTTTGTAAAAATTGTAAATACACAAATTTTTATGTACATTTGGGGCGTTTTTAGGTCCTCGGTATGGTTTTGCGGTATTTTGGTGCTAGAAAAAGTATGAGTGTTGATGGACAAATGCTTATGGTGAATGAAAATCATTGTAACGTATGTATGGGTCGTGAATCTGATTAGCTAGGTATAAGATAGAGTAACTGAAGACCAACCCAAGTTTTCTTCCCCCTCCCACCTTTCGGCTTTATGCCATAATTCATGTAAAAATGGATAAATAAAAAGGACCCGGGCTCGCGCGACGAGCCCCTTCTCCCCCAACTTTTTGTTGTGTGGTTTTTGGGTTGTGGGAGCCTAGTAGAACATTTGTTCCTTCGTGATATTTGTTTGTACTTTGTCTCTCGGACATACCGATTTCCAGCCCGAGTTCATTGCTCGAGCCAGTGTAAAGTAGTGTTTTTTCGAAAACGCGAAACACCGGAAAGAAGTTGTCCAGCGATCGGCCACTCTGTGGCATAGCCATGGTCTAGCCACTTCCCCCCGACAGTTCGTTGGAAGGGCCTAGCAGAGCATTTGTTCCCCCGTGATATCTGCTCGTGCTTTGTCTCTTGGACTTACTGATTTCCAGCCCGAGTTCATTGCTCGGGCCAGCGTAAAGTAGTGTTTTTTCGAAAACGCGAAACACCGGAAAGAAGTCGTCCGGTGAACGGCCTCTTTTGTGGCATGGCCACAGAAGGGCCGGGGGAAGTCGGGCCTCCCACCACGGCGTCGGTGGGAGGCTGGCAGGTGCGCGATGCAGACGATGACGACGACGACGTCATAGCCCGCACCATGACCGAGTGGGAGAGCATGCTGTTTGGCTCCCCCACACCAGCGGAGGCGGCGGCGGCCACCCTTGCAGCAGCAGCAGCGACCAGACCAGAAGCAGCCACCAACCCAGCAACTGCTGCAGCAGCAACCAATCCAGCAGCGGCGACTGCACCTGCAGCAGCGACCAAGCCAGCAGCGGCGACTGCACCTGCAGCAGCGACCAAGCCAGCAGCGGCGACTGCACCTGCAGCAGCAACCAGACCAGCAGCGGCGACTGCACCGGCAGCAGCAACCAAACCAGCAGCGGCGACTGCACCGGCAGCAGCAACCAAACCAGCAGCAGCAGCAGCAGCAGCAGCAGCACCAACGTCCCCCTCACCTTCGACCTCTGGGTGGAGGGGAGGCAAGAAGATGACGCGTAAAGACGAGGACTACTACCAAAGTATCCAGAAGGACTACGCAGAATACATCAGAGGGACGGAGCTCGTTTCGATGCCGGACCAGTTGGCGCAGATCGAGGCGAGAGTCATCACTCTGATCACCAAAGACCTAAAGACGAAGAAACTGATCGGCGTCACCAGGGATACGTTCGAGGAGGGACTGCAAACCCTAAAGATCAGAGCCAGGGCCGTAGCGAGGAGAAGCAACACCACGTGGGACGTCCTGCTCGGCTCCGCCGAAGAAGCCAAGAACTTAATCGGCGTGGTTCTGGAGACCAAAACGCTCCAGTTCCACACGGAATACATGGGCACCAAAAAGGTGAAAATCACCCTACACGGCGTCCCCATGGACATTGCAGAGGACCACGTCGGCGCCTTCTTCGTACAATATGGAAGGGTGGCCGAAGTCTCCTCGCTGCGGTCGAAAGCAGGATTCCTCACGGGAGACATGACCCTGCAGGTGACCCTAAACAAGGAGAACATCGCCAAGATCCCCAACATCCTCACCTGCAGGAGTCGCGCAATCTTCGTCATCGTCGAAGGCAGAAAGCCGTGCTGTTGGGTCTGCGGGTCGGCGGAGCACGTGGCAAAGGCGTGCCCAACCAAGAATCCGGCCCCAAAGGCCCAACCAGCCCAACCAGTCAAGCAGCAACCGGCGGCACAGGAGAAGGATGGCGGAAAACAAGCACAACCGACACAGTCTCCCGTGAACAACAAGGAGGGCGAATGGCAGGTGGTGGCCAGGAAGAAAGCCAAAACACCTTCCCCGGACAAAGTGCCGCCACCTGTCAAGACGCCTGCCAAGCAGACCCCGGCGGGGGTGTCGACTCCGACCAAACCAAGGGAGTCCCCGGCAAAGGCGCCGGCAAAACCAAAGGAGGTGTCTCCTCCCAAACAGAGGAAGGGAAAAAGTCCTTCCCCCCAGCAAATGGAAGTGGAAAGAGCACCCTCCCTGAAGCGTGCGAGAGAGGAAGAGGCAGAGGAGCGTCAGAACAACCCGAAAGCAAGGAGAAGGAGCAGGAGCAGAGAAAGGAGACCGCGAGCCGACAAATGCAGCTCTCTACCAGTGTCTCCTGCCAGACCATCTTATGCTGAAAAGACAAGAAGCCTTCCCTCGACCCCGCAGAAAGCCTCCCACTCCCCAGTCTTTAAATTGACCCCCCTGAGATCAAGTTCTGTATCCCCCACTCCCTCCCCTTCTCCTGTGTCCACTCCCGCACGGGCAAAAAAGAAAAGAGCCCTACCCCAAGGAAAAGCACTCCTAAAAGTGAGTGAGGACGTTGCCTCTGAGTGGTCATCTCAGAGGCGAAAACTTTTAAAGCCCCTGCTGAAGTTGACTTCAGTGGAGGGCAAGAACATCGAAGATCCCAGAAACTTTCCCCAGGCCCCAGGTGTCATCACCCTGGTGAGGAATACCGGTGGCAACCTGAGGGTCTGGGATCACATCCAGGAGGCCAAAAGACATTTTTCGAACATTACAATGGTTCAGCACAACACGCCTGAACTGAAAAAAATGGAAAAAAATTGTTCGGGGAGGTTCCCTGTTTTGCTCCACCCCTCCTTATATAGGGTGGTAAAACTAACCTATCCCACGGACGTCGGCGGCATTGTCCTAGACGGACGGATTACGTCCGATGTAGGAACCGGTTCCCTAGGACAGTCCGTCGGGGTCCTTTCCGCCAAGGATTTCCGCCCGGTATGTGAGTAGAGAGCTTTTTGTTTTTTCTTTCGTTGCTCTTTTTCGTTGCTCTTTTCTTTTCAGTTTAAAAGATGTCTATCAAAATAGCCAGTTTGAATGCGAAGGGCCTGAGGGATCGGGGTAAGGCGGCTCGCCTGCTTCGTGACCTCTTGTCCTTCGGCGTGGATGTGGCCGCGATCCAAGAGACTCACTTTGTTTGCGAAGTCGACTCGTGTGTGCTGTCTAACGACTTTGTCGTCTATTCAGCATACGGGAGCCGGCATGCCAGAGGTGTTTCTTTGCTGGTCAAGCGTACCCTGGACGCGAGGATCGACCTTGTCCATGTCGGTGCCGAGGGCCGGCTGATCGTGGCAGATATTGCAGTGAAAAGCAAATCGTTCCGGCTGATTGCGGTTTATGCGCCCAACGTCCCAGGTGAGCGTGTCTCTTTCTTTCGGCTGTTGGAGCCCTTCATGGTGCATTCAACACGGCTTGTCTTAGTTGGGGACTGGAATGCCGTCCTAACCCCCAAATGGGATAGAGGAAGGGGCGCTAGCGGGTGGAGGGGTGATCGTAGCCTGGTCGATCTGATCGGCGAATTTGGTCTCGTCGATAGATACCGGGTCGATCATCCGGATGGGAGCATGTGGACGTGGACGCATAGTTGGCCTTCTACCC